>JH792498.1:0-11217 GCA_000291705.1 Sphaerulina populicola P02.02b
AACCTATATATCAACAACTAGTTATCCCGGAGCATTAACCTTAGAAAGGCGACAACCCTCTTACCCTACTATCGTACCTATAATAGTAGGGCCCCTCAATTAGTCGGAAAACCTATGTCCCTAACTGTTAGTCTGACTATTGATTTGATAACAGGCAAGATTTCAAACAAACTATATACCTTCTTTTTGTCTTAGTAGCTACTTTGGCTCAGTAGTAGGGCGCTTCCAACTTTTCGAATTTTGGTGCCAAGCAAGCTGCCAGTCTAGGAACACGCCCGTGGTCCTCAGCACTCCTAGTTACATTCTTTCCGTTCACTTCCACTTTCTTCTCTCTTGCATGTCTGTGATCATGTCGTCTCTCATGGGCCTGCTGAACAGGCTCCTTCCTTTTGCCACACCTGGAACTCCAATCTATCAAGACGTGGTTCATCTCGGCGTTCTGGCGGTACTTCTGTACTATGCGCCACAAATACAACAACATCTTGAGCAACGAAGACAAGGCGCCACAGAACAAGAAGGACGACACATTCGCGATGAGCACGCACTTCGGGAAAACGAGGCATTCCACCCGCCGGGTGTGGACGATGTAATAGAACCTGGGGACGACCATGTCCGACACGTCCCAGGTGGCAATGAAGGTGCCCACGATGCAAACAACAATGACCAAATGCCTCCCTTGCGAGAGCATGCAGCTGCAGATCCACCAGTTGAAGCAGGCCCAGCGAATCCCGCGGCAGCTCGTGTGCCTCCACAGCATCGCAATATAGGCGCCAAGAAAGCCAAATCTCTGGCCAAAAAGGACCAACGACGCGCATATCACGAATTCCAACGCTCGCAGGGAGATGTTCAACGTGCGCGTGATGCGGAAGGTGCTGCCGAGAGAGAAGCTGCACAGGCTGCGGAACAGGCCCGACGCAAAGCGAACGAGGCCAAATTGGAGGAGAAGAAAGCAAAGGAACGCGAGAAGCGGAGAGAGCAGGAACGCAGGCAGCGAGAGGAAGAAATTCAGAGGAGAGAAAGGGCTGTTAGGATCGTGAGAGAGGAGCTGAGGGAAAGTAGAATGTGTAATCTGTTTGATGTGGCGAGAGACGTGGGAGGCGACCATGATGATGTTTCACTTGAAAAGGTGTTGAACGCGGCGGGAGTACTGGGAAAAGGCGTTGATGGTGCAGTCACGATGGTCACTAGCACGGGCTGGATTGTGAGAGTGAGCGAGGACGACATGAGACGCGCTTATGCCACGACGGCGTCGACACCTGAGGGAGATATCAGCTATGAGCAGCTGGGAAAAACACTGCAACAGGTGTTGAAAGAGAAGGATTGATTGGGTCCGCTGAACTAAGTCTAAGGAGGGGCCTACCATCCGCCATATCCATGGATCACATCTACAATACTTACCGCCTGTAGGACTCGATGATCTGGCTCTCCGCAGTTCCACGATAGTCCCAATCATCATCATCATCATCATCCTCATCGCAGTCAAAGTCTTGCTCTCGGGAGTAGATCGACGAAGGCGTCAGAACACGCCTCGCATGGTGTGACAGACGAGACAGGCAGAGGCCTTCATGGGGAGCACAGGGAGACAATCCAGCTTGTCGAAACGGCTCCCCGTCTTCCATCCGCGAGTAGATCGAAGACGCCTGTGGAGGAGTATGCCGTGGTGTCTGCAGGACCCGTGCATCCGGCGTGTCGACGACGGATTCATCCCAGTATGATGGGCCAGCATCACACGCGATACAATCCGTGTACGTAGCAGCAGCAGCAGCAGCAGACTGCGGCGTAGCGACACACGCCTCTCGTTCTCCTCTGGCACGATCCACATCGCTCGCAGCTTCAATATACCGATCAATATAATCTCTCTCCCCACCAGTTTTGCGCGAAGGAGGAGAGTAGTCTTGTTGTCCTTGTCGATACAGCTCCAAAGCCACATCCCACATTGGCTTCACAATCCTTGCCAGAGACTCGTCACTCCTTCTTCTCCTCCTCCTACTACCATTATCCTCCTCCTCCTCATCCTCTTCTTCACACCCCACCACAACCGCCGCAAACCACTCCTCCATCCACCGAATCCTCTTCGAACCCTTCCATTTATTCTTCGAAATCGAAAAAATCACTCTTCCGCCCCATTTCGCAAAGTCCTCTTGTTTATTGTGACCTAATGATGAGAATCGAGCCAGGATACAACCTGCACATTCATCCTTGTTCTTCTTCTTCTTCTTCTCCTTCTCCTTCTCCTTCTCCTTCACCTTCTCCTTTCCCTCTTGATCGTCTCTAGCGTTTCTTCCCATACCCACTTCAACTACTTCGACAAGACTCTCCACGACCAAGCCATTTAATTTCCGATGAAGGCTGCAAAACCTGGTGTTCAACAAGGGGATTTTGGCGAGGAGATGGGGAGGGAATGTGGTGGTGATGATGGTGCGGATGTGGGATTCGTAGGAAGAAGAGGAAGAGGAGGAAGAAAAAGGGGGTGGAGGTGGATGGCTGAAGAGGAAAGCGAGGTGTTGCAAGTCTGATGTGGTGAGGTCGGCGTAGGTTTGGGGAGGGAAGTTAGTATGGTGATGGTGATGGTGATGGTGATGGTGTGGCGGCCGCGGTCGACGCGTTGCATTGTTGTTGTTGTTGTTGTTGTTGGTGTGAGAGGACATTTTCTTTTTCTTCTGCTGGTTAGTCAAAGGGGGTTTGACAAAAGTACTTACCTAGGTAACCGTATCATGTATGGGTGCTGTGATGTTATATGGAACTTCCAGTGAAGAGACGACTGCCTTTGTCAAGTCTTAAAAAAGACTCTACATTGTCGTCGAGTCAAAAGGTAGGTATACTGCTGCGCATTGTCTGCGACAATTTCATTATGACCGGCCTCTAGTTACTACAAAGGCCCTTTATCCAGCCAGCCTGGACCTGGCTTGGTCTTTGTGTGTCTTTCTTTGATCCATCATCTCTTTGCTTCGTCAATAACATCGCCACCCCGTAACTCGTAACATGTTTTGCTGCCAGTGTCGCTGCTGGACGTATGGTAAGCCACTGCGCCACCCGGAAAATGCGCTGGAACGCTGAATACATGTATGTATTGAACTTGGACAAGGAGAGCCCAGCCGATTCGCACGCGTTATCAACTGCGATTGCTGGCTTGTAGTCTTGTTGGTCTGGTGCACAACAAACAAGTGAACTTGGGAGGATGGATAGTGTCTGGACCAATGCCCACGCAAGCACAATGCAAGAACTGAGTGCATGAACTGCACTGGATCATCTGCTCGCTGCTCAGAGCACTGGTCGACGAGCACACGCAGCGCACCTGCGGACGTGGTTGACGACGAGGCGCGGGCAGCGCGAAGTACGTGTCGGAGAGCTGCGGCGGATGGGTGGGAGAAATGCTCTGCTGTTGCTCGAGCGACATCATGCTCCAGCGTCGGTTGTGGGCGTCGAGTTCGAAAGACCCGCGAGAGGATAACGTGAGACCTCTGTCAAAGTCGTCGGATCCGATAATGGATTGTCGATGATCCTGGGAGACATCTCCCATGGGCGCAGTATCGATCGAAGTGGCGCTCGGATTGGTCACTCTTCTCTGTCCATTCCGGCTTGGAGTGCGCTTGCGAAGACTGTTGCCTCGGCGCAACTGAGCTGCTGCTGAGATTGCTGCTCGGGAGGGTGCCACTTTGGTCGAGATGGCGGAAGACGCGCGAGGGAGACCGAGTCCATCCAGGCTCTCAGTTGAGGAATCGAGCTTGGCCGCCTTGGGCATTCTCTCCTGACCCCTTGAAAAACCGAAAGAAGCGCTCCTACTAGGAGTGCTCTCGGTCTCGTCAACGTCTTCATCACTCGAGTCACTTTCGTAGAGACCAGGATATCGCTCACGCATAGCCCGTGTGGAACTATCAAGGCCTGGGACCTCTGTTCTCACGGCGTGGGCGCGGCCGGACTCATCGACAGTCAAGATGACGCTCGGCGCCCTCACTTTTCTACTCTCGCTGATGGAGCCCAGGTTGGGTCTGCCGACCCGCTTCAGAGGTGAAGATGTTCGGGGAACCTGTAGCAGACTGCTTCGCCGACTGAGCGAATCCATGCCAGACAAAGTCTGTGCACTGTGAGATCCAGCGGTGCCAGTTGTGTTGCTTCTCCGTAGTGACGGGTGCGAGGCAGCACTGGCCGCCGGGATGGTCGATGCCGCGGAGTTTGCTGTCATGATTGTATCTGTCCGCCTGTGAGGCTCATTCTTGCTGTGGTCCGCAGTGCCGCTGTCTTTTCTGTTCGAAGCAGGCGGCAAAGCACTCTCTTGCAGTCTAGGCTGCCGACCGCCTGCACGCTCCACCGGCAGCTGCTGCTGAGGTGGCTGTACTGGCGAACTATACACCAACGACGGATCTACACTTGTAGCAGCCATGAACTGCGTTTCGCTATGGCTGAGATGGACTGCAGACGCAGGACGCTGCACAGCGGTATGCACTGAAAAGCTGTTCATAGCAGGCGTGTTGAATGCAGGGGATGGTGCTTGCGACCACTGCATTGTAGAAAATGCCGGTGTTGGTGCAAA
Source organism: Sphaerulina populicola P02.02b (assembly GCA_000291705.1). Classification (NCBI taxonomy): domain Eukaryota; kingdom Fungi; phylum Ascomycota; class Dothideomycetes; order Mycosphaerellales; family Mycosphaerellaceae; genus Sphaerulina; species Sphaerulina populicola. The sequence continues at coordinate 4,532 of JH792498.1, forward strand.
CGGCTCGTCCAATCTCGGTTGCTGCTGCTGCTGCTGCTGTTGCTGAAAGGGAAATGGTCTAGCAGTCTGATCCCATACGAGCTGAGTCTGCGGCAGCACAGGGGCAGATGCTGGACCAAAGTTACCGAATGGATACAAGTTGGGAGAGAAGTGCATCTGTGGATGTTGCAATGGTGCCATGTCCGGGTAGGCATTGGGCGTCTGCTGTGGAGCAACCTGAGGACTCGCAAAGCGTTTAGTCACGATAGTGGACGGAGTGCCAAAGGCAACGTTTTGCAGCTGAGGCTTCTTCACCGACGAGCCCCGAGTGGGCGGTGGTGTCTGCATTTGCATTTGCATTTGCATCTGGATGGGATAGGCCATGGCCGGAGCCAGATGAGGTTGTCCTGTGTGTGGGCGAGAGGTGTTGCACAATGAGCTGGTCATATCTTTCTGAAAGCCAGAAAGATGCGAGAGTGCCATGGCGGCGTCCTCCTGCTCTTGTTCGTCCATCTCCATGCCAGGATAGCGCAGGGCACCGCTCTGCATGGCGGCCATGTTGGGATACTCGGCCTGACTCGGCGTGTAGCTGGGCAGCTGAGGTGTAGCGAAGGCATCGTGGAAGTGTGATGGAAAGGTGGCAGTCTTGGGTGTATGGTAGACATTGGGAGTGTAGGCGGAGGCATCCGTGGGAGTCGGTGGGAAATTCCAATCGACAGCGCTGCGTGGAAGTCAAGTCAGTATGGCAGTCTATCTCGATCGAGAGGACGGTCCATCATGCTCACTGGCCAGCGTATGCTTGATCAAACTCCATTATGGTTGTTATTGCCCACCCACTGGCACCCTCTCTTGGTCCGACGTGGCAGCGGAGCGTTTTGCAATCCCTTGATAGACTTCCAGCTCTTGTTCCGGGGGGTTCAATTTCAATTCATTGTATCGTCTCGCACAGGGAAAGAGTTTGTTTGTGCCAGTGCTTCGTCAGGCGATGACTGGGGTGATGATGAAGGGCCGGACGAGGATGGCGTGGCAGAGGTTGGTATCGCCGAGGGGGGAGATGGAGAGAGCGAGAGAGGGAGAGAGAGAGAGAGAGAGTCGTTGGTGTCTCATCCGAAGACAATAATGAAAGATGCGAGGTCACAATCCTCAGAACGCACGCACCGCAGGCACGTCGGCACGCTGCACGCCCCCCTTCCACGGCCCAGGCCGGCAGACAGGGCGAGATGGTGTTGCTATGTACTACGACCGTCGCCGGTGGGCTTGGGAGGCCGAATGCAGTATGCAGTAGTGTGTTAGGAGGTAGTGTGTGTATGTGTCCAAAAGGTACCAGGTAGGTTACTGTCCGTTAAATTGCAGGGAAGGAAGCCGAAGGACAAGACGGAAATCGATCGGTATCGTGAAAAGGGAAAAGTATATGATTGCTTCTATTGATGGGCAGCGACTGGAGCTCTCGCACGGGCATCATCATCATCATCATCATCATCATCAGTTCATCACCACTGACGGGATTCACTCATCACTGATCAGCCCAGCCCTTGAACGGAGGGAGAGGGAGGCCGAAGTTCATGTAGTATTGTGACTACTACGAGTACTAGTAAGTACAGTAGTACTACGAGTCTACGAGGTACAGGGGGGACTACAGTACTACCTCCAACAGTAGTACTGGAGACAATGCATTCCTCCGGGCGCGAGTGTCTCCGCGCACGTTGGCGTGGAGATGCCTCTCCGTGGAACGAGATCTAGCCCCTGAGAAAGGGAGAGGGAGAGGGAGAGAGGGAGAGGGGGACAATAGGATACACTCCTCTTTCGGCAAGCTGACTGGACGGACAAGTTCCTAAATGTAGTTCTCGGTCTCGCCCATCAATCATGATTCCTGCTGCACATTTGTCTGTTCGCTGTAGAAGTGCTGTATATTCACTTTTTGGGGCCGGACCCTCTTTTTACAGGCCTGTCGTCTGTTAAAAACTAGGATCGACGCTAGAACCAAGACAGTGACGAGTCGAGCTTGGGCCAATCAGTTTCTCGGCCACTGCCAATCGGTAATAATAGGATGGTTTGGTGGTGCTTCTCCTAATCAGTACATGTCCCTCCTAGTGAGTAATGATGGTGAGAATATGTAGATGAGCCCACGAGAAATACAAAATACATTACATTATACCACTGACTCACTGAGCACTCTCGGCTCCCGCTGACCATCTCTGGCAGTGGGCATCACATAATATGATGACGCCCCTTGCACATTATGATCAACTTTGTTATAATGTTATCCAATAAATCCAACCAAAATAATCCCGGGGAACTGGTCGCGAATAAGGTAATGTCCAAGCTTTACCATCTCGCGACTAGTCGACGACTACTGGTGCATTGCGTGCTGCACGATGCAAGGTACATGCACTCATTTATGCATGGTACAGAGCCCTCCCACATAAGATGGTTAGTCTATCCGTAAGCCTATAGAAAGACGGAATTTTGGATCGTTACTAGGATTAAAAATCGCGAAACACCTTTATTTTGCTACTTGCAGGGTATAATAACTCCACCTTCTAGGGCCCTTAGTGTACTTCCTAGGTATTCTGCACCTAAAAGCGGAAACCTATCCCTCTTAGGCAGTTTTCAGGGTGCGGATAGACTATCCATCTCCTGTGGAAGCTGTGTGTACAACCAACTTTTTGATGTGAAACGCATTTTGTGGTTGGGCAAGCATCATTCAAAGACATCTCTAGCCTCTGCCTACTGTACAACTCGGCGATAGTGAAGCGATATCCTGTAGACTGTTCGCTAGTTCTTCTTCTAGGACCAAATACTGACTCGGTCACTCGGTTGGTTGCCTAGGAGGTACGACTATATCGAGACCTCGGCAGCTGTTAGAATAGCCCTTATACAGGCCTCGGCGAGACTCGATAATAATATTAAGGAGGCTTTTCTACATATATTTAGTATATAAGTCACCTATTAGTACACACCCTCTACGCTGTCCTTCTCTCAAAACAGCAAAGACTTCTTCTCAGGTCCATCTTCTCGCTTGAGGTTGAATTATAGTCTACTAAGATGTGAAAGTCGGGCATCTCTTTGACAAGTAGTGTACTATGAGAAACTCACTCTCCTTCGATTATCAGCCTGCCTCTCAGATACTACCACTACAGGCTCTTGAAGACCCTGTAGCGTATAAAGGCGAGAGTCGTCTGCAGCAGCAACGAAAGAAAAAGAAGAAGAAGAAGCGCCGTGTTGTACCTCACCTCGCATTGAGACTGCGCGCGAACTGGGTGGGGTGTATCCAGACAAATGGAATTGGTGCTTTTGCTGGCCACTTCTTCAAACTTCCAGATTGATACTCTTGCCAAAGCGACCATAGAGCTCGCTCTTCAGCGTCTGCATCTCTTCGCGATACTCGCCAAGCTTCTCCTCCACAGTAGACACCTCGCTCTCAATGCGTTCCACGGCAGCGGACAGCAGCTCCTGGACTTCTGGAACGGGAAGGTTGAAGAACGAGTCGCCAATTTTGTATCTGTTTTTTTTTCCCTTTTGGCGTCAATAGGTATCCATACAAAGTGGATGCGGGATTGTTGAGTGAGCATTGAAGAAAAAAAAACGCAAGTGGACATACGGGACCTTTTCTTCCTCATCTGCAAGCTCGAGCTCAGACGAAATCTCCTCTAGGTCTTCTTTGTCTTTCTGTCATTTGCGTGGTTAGACAAAAGTCAACTTGCACCCTCATAATCACACACACACACACACACCTGCTTCACCTTGAGTTCTTCTTCGAGCCCTTTCTCGCGGGAGTGAAGGCGACTGAATCGATTGATCTTGTCTTGGTCTTCCTTTCGCACTTCCTTTTCTTCGCCTATTTCGGCTTCCTCTTCGCGAGAAAGCTACTCGATTCAGCATCAAGTCACTCATGGGGACGATCTTTTTTCTCTCTCTCCCTCTCCCTCACTCCCTCTCCCTCTCCCTCTCCATCTCTCAGACTTACCATGCGTCTTGACAACATGTTTCGATGGTATATGGCTTGATGGTGATGATGTTCGCGTGAAGTGGTGGAGTCCTACAATGTACCTAGGTAGGAGGGAGGTAGTCATATTGTTCTGGCGTCTGTAGCCCTGTAGGGTCCTTCTGTTACGTATCGGAGAAACCATTCCACCGATACCGATCTCGGCTACATATCCTGTGGAAGGAAATCCATATTCCATCTCCTGAGATAGAGAGAGATTCTTTGCTTTAAAGAGGTAAGGTGATTTTCGGGCTTTGTCGGTTTGCATGTCTACAGCCGTTGAGCTTGAATACGGCTAGACTCCTCATCAACTCATACCTACCTTAGGTAGGAAGCAATCGACGACGTGAAAAAACTCAATTAGAGATATGTCACTCAATATCTGCCGCCGGCGTTGCTATTATATATCCTGCTGAAACCACGCCTTCAGCGTTCGACACCACGACCAACGTCGTCCATCTGCACAAGCATAATGATACCCATCTACCACCACAGCAGATTCATGCGCCAGCGAAGACATATGGCTCGAGCATCAATACCACGCACTCCCTGCCCTGTTTCACTGTTTCTCCATAACTAGACCCAAGCTCGTCCTATGCTCGCCCTCACAGCATTGCGCAGCTCGCGCTCCGTCCCTGGCGTCATGGGTGGTGCGATACCTTGCCTCGCCAAGTCCTGATAATTGGCGACCACGAAGCGCATAATGTCTATAGGTTTAAGGTTCCGCATAATGTGCAGCAGGATTTCAGCTGGCATGCGCAAGAGCGGGAACAAGGCTGGAATCTGTGTTTGCGTTGTGATGTAGATGACTCTCGTACGAGAAAGTGCAGGCGCTACTCCATACGAGTGAAGAAGCGGATAATTAGCGAATGCGAAGTTGATGAAGGACTCGGGACTAAGTAAATCCACAATGTCGAGAATCAGCTCCGATGGAAGCGTGTAAAACGGGTGTCTGGGCCGACGGGGCGTCGCTTGCAGCAGCGGCATGAGAGTGGTTCCATCGACAACAGGGTGTTCTTCATCGGCGGCGGCCCGATGACTGAACTCTCCTTCGAAATCATCGTCTGGCGTGCTCATCGTGAGCTCAGTCCGTGCGCTGCTTGCTCAAGGTCTGTGACTGAAGAGTGCGCCAGATCCAACCCGACACGTAGAAAGATAAGATAGCTAGGCCGACAATGTAGATTGCCGTGGGCAGAAGCGAAGCGGGGAAGATATTGGCAAGATATGGATCGAGAATGATGTCGATGTCCACGGGTTGCGGGCGCAGCATCAGTGTCTTGTTTGTAGTAAAGTAGTCTGCAGCAGCTTGTACTTTGAGAAAGAGCAGGCTTTCCAAAGGCTGACTTCGCCTCAGCTCACGGTCGGCAGAGGGCTGCACTTGCTGTTCGGCGAATGCAGCAAGACCCTGAATCAAGGCTGGAGTGTCAAAAACGTGCGAGATGTTGTACGTCTCGAGCCAGAACTCGGTGGGTTGCTATCACACGGTTGTTAGCAATGCTTTGAGTTTTGTTTTACACCCGGAATGGGCATGCACATTGCGCACCATCTCTCCATGCGGGCGGGATGAAAAGCCACAAAGAGACGGACGTACCACAGCTGGCCAGCAGATGCGAATTTCGTATCGACGGGCAGCGCTCAAGCCCTGGAGCAGATACCAGGACTCCAGGCCCTGTGGACGATCCTGCGTAGGAAATGCAACAGCCAAGCCCTTTCTCAGCGTCGGACTCTTCGGAGATAGCGTATCCAGATGCAGCGCGTGCAGCGTTGGTCCGGTGTCTGGCAGCGTGATAACGGCCGGCGCGAGAAAGATGAGTTTTTCGGTGTTGGCGAGAGCTGTGGTGACTTGGAGTGCAAGCAGAGCTGTCAGACAGGCTGGAAGCATCATCGTAGTGACCAGTTGACGAGGAAGGAGCGAGAGCAATGCCGAGTGTTCCTGTATCTCATCGTTCCGAAGTCATGGAAGTAGGCGGCCGTGGACTACTGTATACAGGTACAGACAGACGGTGTGATCAGCGTCCTCGCTGGATTAGGTGTGACATTGGTCAACTAGGAGTGCTGAGGACCACGGCGCGTTCCTAGACTGGCAGCTTAGCGCTAAAATTCGAAAAGTTGGAAGCGCCCTACCACTCAGCCAAAGTGGCTGCCAAGACAAAAAAGAGGGTATATAGGTTAGCTAAAATCCTACTCTCCAACCAATAGTCAAACTAACAGTTAGGGACCCCGGATATTGGGTTTCTAACTAATTGAGGGGCCTTACTATTATACCTCGGCTAAGGTATACTAGTAAGGTAAGAGGGTTGTCGCCTTTATAAGGTTAATGCTCCGGGATGACTAGTTATTAATATATAGGTTTCTATAAAGTTCTACTCCGGCGGATCACATAGGAATCTATTGACTTAGTAGCTAAACGTCATCCCAACTAACGCCCTCGCCCTTTAGGAGGGCGAAAGTTGTTTGACTTTTGCTCTATATAATAAATAAACTATTTATTTACTTAATCAAATATTTTTTATAAGACTTATAAACTAGAATAATACATATAATATTTTTTAATAAATAGAAAGTTTATTCAACGTATAACGCGTATATTCCCTTTAATCTACGCTATTAATTTCTAGACCTAATAGGTAACTATATATAATTATATATATAAGAGTATATATATATATAAGAGTATATATATATATAAGAGTATATATATATACTCTTATATATATATATA
>JH792498.1:11615-67534 GCA_000291705.1 Sphaerulina populicola P02.02b
TGGGGGAATAGTAGAATACACAGACATTACCTACCTAAAGGTACCTACCTACCTCCTACCTAGTACCAGGGTCTCAGGCAAACATTCGTGCCTGCCGCTTCTAATTCTGATTGGGTCAACCTTCCCCCCTCCTCCCTCTCCCAAAACAATCAAACATCTAATTCACGCGCACAACCTCGACATCAACACGACAAAACTCTCAGAAGCGTCAAGAGACACCCTCGTACTACCTCCCACTACACATCAACGCCAACATGCGTGAAGTTATCAGCTTGAACGGTACGTGTTGCGCCCCCCCCCTGATCTGCCCGATCGCGTCTTGACCGCCGTTTCCGCCCCAAGCACCACAAACTGACAACAGACGTGTACAGTTGGCCAGGCCGGTTGCCAGATCGCAAACAGCTGCTGGGAGGTTCGTCAATACACCGAATGAGCGACAGGAAGAGCGTGATGGCGCAAAAAAACGAGGCATCGAATGCCTAGGGAGAGTGGATAGCTAACGTGCGACAATGCAGCTCTACTGCCTTGAGCACGGCATTCAGGTGAGCAAACCGAAGCATAGAAGCGGCAACTTCTCGCTGACACTAGATACAGCCTGATGGCTATCTCACCGAAGAGCGCAAGGCCGCTGATGACGACCAAGGATTCTCGACCTTCTTCTCTGAGACTGGTAGGCGCGCAATTGAGCGAAATTGTAGTGGATGAAATACTGATGCGAAGCAGGTCAGGGCAAGTATGTTCCACGCACAATCTATTGCGATCTCGAGCCCAACGTCGTCGATGAGGTCCGCACCGGTACCTACCGCAGCCTCTTCCACCCCGAGTTGATGATCACTGGCAAGGAGGATGCCTCGAACAACTACGCCCGTGGACACTACACTGTGGGCAAGGAACTCATCGACCAGGTCCTCGACAAGGTTCGACACGTTGCGGACAACTGCTCTGGTCTGCAAGGATTCCTCGTCTTCCACTCCTTTGGTGGTGGTACTGGTTCGGGTTTCGGTGCTCTCCTGATGGAGCGCCTCTCTGTCGACTACGGCAAGAAGTGCAAGCTCGAATTCTGTGTCTACCCAGCACCACAGGTTGCCACGTCGGTCGTCGAACCATACAACTCTATCCTCACCACACACACCACCCTCGAGCACTCCGACTGCTCGTTCATGGTTGACAACGAGGCTATCTACGACATCTGCCGCCGCAACCTCGGCATCGAGCGACCAAATTATGAGAACTTGAACCGCCTCATTGCCCAGGTCGTTTCGTCAATCACTGCTTCGCTCCGCTTCGATGGCTCTCTCAACGTCGATCTCAACGAGTTCCAGACCAACTTGGTGCCTTACCCGCGAATTCACTTCCCTCTGGTTGCTTATGCACCAATAGTCTCCGCGGCCAAGGCTGCCCACGAGGCCAACTCGGTCCAGGAGATTTCCATGTCTTGCTTCGAGCCAAATAGCCAGATGGTCAAGTGTGACCCTCGTAACGGCAAGTACATGGCGACTTGCTTGCTCTACCGTGGAGACGTGGTGCCAAAGGATGTCCACCAGGCTGTTGCCACGCTCAAGACCAAGCGTACCATTCAGTTCGTGGACTGGTGCCCAACTGGCTTCAAGATTGGTATCTGCTACCAGCCACCACAGATGGTGCCGAATGGCGATCTTGCCAAGGTCAACCGCGCTGTCTGCATGCTTTCCAACACCACTGCCATTGCTGAGGCTTGGTCTGCTCTTTCCCACAAGTTCGACCTCATGTACAGCAAGCGTGCGTTCGTTCACTGGTACGTCGGCGAAGGTATGGAGGAGGGCGAGTTCTCCGAGGCTCGTGAGGATCTGGCTGCGCTCGAGCGCGATTACGAGGAAGTTGCTGCCGACTCTGCTGAGGGTGATGAGGGTGCCGAGGCCGAGTACTAGGTCTTCAACTGGAGAAGTAATTACTGAGCGGCACGAAAATGGTGTGGATACGAGATGCAGTTGGCGATGCAGACTTCGACGTTGGACGAAGACGGACGGCCGATGACGGGCAAGTTGTCCAAGAGCATGGCTAGCAACCCCGCTAGTGAGCTATGGCAGCCAATTCCTTTTTTTGATCTTTGCTTGATTGCACAGTAGCGACAATACCACGACACTGTCTAACCACTTCACCAAGTATCTCACCGTATTTGTCTGCAGGACGTCCGTGCATCGTGTTACCTCTCACGTGTCGAGGCGGTGGGACCCAGGGTCTGCGCGTCGCTGGGCTGTGACCAGGGCTGCATGCACACAGCCACACTACCTAATGTTTGTTATTCCGAGGGGACAGCGCTAGGAGGTAGGAGGTATGTTTGTCTCAGCTTAGTACGCCATGCACCACTCGGTCACGACAACTTTAGATGCTCTGCTCTGCTCTGCCGTCTGCTCGCTTCCCTCTCGAATGACGCATGCAGAAAGGTGATCGCTTTTGGGTTTGTGTAAGCTTCCGAACACAGGTAGGTAGCCTCCTTCTCTTTCTCTTCCTTGTCTTCCTCCTACACTCTACACTACCCATCTCATCCCATCAGTTCATCTTCAGGCACAAGACTACCTTACGTGAATGAAAGCGCACATTGTGTCTCGGACTTCCCGCCAACCTACTTCATCAGGCATTTCCGCCCTCGCTCGAAACAATTACATGCAACAATACCTACCCTGAATCACCACAACGGCCAATTACTGCGAAATCGCCGCCAGGAACCTCAAACGTACAAAGCAGCAATCGGTTCGCCTTACAACTTCCCGACGACCAAGAGCGTCAGAAGCTCACACAGGTCTACGAAGAACAGGCGGAGCACAGCTGAGAGCTTGTAGCCGCAATGGCTGAGCCAAGTACTCCCGACCAAGGTCCCGATCATGCTCCGCCAACACTTCCTCCAGGATGGTGCGTCTGTTACCCCTTCACCGAGAGCTCCTCCTTTTCGATTGCATGATGAGCTCGCATCTCTTGACCTTTCCACCACTCATGCAACTTGGCACTGACGTAGTTGGTGTCGACTGAAGGATCGCGCAATGGGATGCCAGGTGAGTACGCGCGCCGACTGCGCCTCACACTCCTTGGTCAAAGCGGTCATCGACTGAGAGTTGGGGACTAATGTCCTGCTTCCAGATCAAGAAAGTACTACTACGTTCAAATCAGCACCGGACAAAGTACCTGGGAGACACCGACAATGGCTGCCCCAGAGGTACCGACACCTGGCAGCACGCCTGCCCAAGGGAACCCATATGCAACACCCGACGAAGGCACACGGGGCATGGGCGGACAAGAGAGTGACAGGAGCTTAGGCGTAAGCTTTTTGCTGAAGACGATATGTGCGGACAGCTAATCAGCACGTAGAGTTCCCTGCTGAACAGCGTCATCGGCGGTAATAAGCAGAGCTCAGGCGGGTTGGGTGGCATGGTAGGGTCAGTCCTGGGCGGGGGCTCGTCACAAGGGCATTCCAGCTCTGGAGGCGGCCTAGGCGGCATGGCCCAATCGTTCCTCGGTGGTGGAAAGCCCAGTCAGCAGCATGGAGGCTCGGGAGGAGGACTGGGCGGCGTTGCTGCTTCGTTCCTGGGAGGAGGTAGCTCTGCCTCGCACAGCGGACAAAGTGCGCAGCACGGCTCATCTGGGCACCAGAGTGGAGGTTTGGGAGGCATGCTCAGTGGAGTCCTCGGCGGAAACAAACCCAGCCACGGCAGCGGATCTAACCCGTATGGCTACTCTCACAATCAGTCAAGCGGTGGCACCTATCAAGGACAAGCACCACCCGCGTCATACCAGCCAGGTGGACAGAGCGGCTACCAACCCCAGGGCGGCAGTTACAATCCTCCAGGCCAGCAGCAGGGCCAGCAGCAGAGCCAGCAGCAGAGCCAGCAGCATAGCCAGCAGCAGAGCTACGGACACGACCAGTCGCAGTATGGACAACAACAATCACATTATGGGCAACAACAGCACCACTCTGGTCCCCCGTCGAACTACAACAGTGGACCACCCAGTCAACAACATACCCCTAACAACCAATACGGCGGTGGTCATGGCTATGGCCAACCAGGCTATCCTCCGCCACCTCCAGGACCCCAGAGCGGATATGGAAATCAAGGCGGCTATGGCCCTCAGCAACCATACGGCGGTGGGGCGCAAGGTCAAGGTGGATATCAAGCATACGGGTCGCAGGGTGACTATGGAAGTCAACAAGGCAATTATGGCGGTTATTCACAGCCACCGAACCCGCAATGGAGGTAGTCGTTGGAGTGCTGCGTAATGGTAGTCGGACTTTGTATCTCGAGATAGCCCTGCGAAGAGTGCGTGCACTTGTGACTTTCCGCTCCGAGGTGCGTGTTGAGACAGACATGCCGTGACATTCTGCACGCGGCCTCGACAACGAGAGTTTGCACGCGTGTCCGACAAGTTGAGCCTAGAAGTACCTAGTGATGTGACGCTCTGGTTGAAACTCTGGAGTCTAGTTGAGCGACTGCCTCTCGCGTGACGACATGTACATATGTACCGCGTTCGGGTCAGATGAATTGCCTGCCTGGTTGCCTGGTTGGCCGTGTCTTATTCACGTGGTGTCGACGTCTCCACCTCTCTTTGTCCGTAGCATCATGTGATGGTTGCGACGGGTAATCCCGAGCTAGTGAAGGGGACGACGGACGACGACGCTCGGATGAACACGACCAGACTCTCACATCTTTGAACCCGGCCCTTGATTGCGCCAGCGAAGACGCCGATAACTCTTACACCTCTCCACACGACCGACGCGCATCGACACCCTTCACCATCGACACCTGTTCGCGCCTTGCCCAGTACATCCCGCAGCAACCTCAACCGCGTCCACCCTTACAGCACCATCCACGAGCGGCATAAGCGATCAGAGACAGCAGTCGACAAGCACGCACACACGAATCGGCGAAGAGAGATAGTTGCAAACATGAATCCAGAGTAGTGAGTCCGATGCTGGTGCCTCAGTGAGGTCGCGGGAGGAAATTGTGCTGACGAGGCACGCTGTAGAGTCCTACCCTACGATTTTCAACGCTTCGCCAGATTGCCTCCTTCCTCACCTGCACCGCCAGCAGTGTCTTGCCAGCACCAGCTGTCGCTTTCTGTTGCGGAAGTCGCCAGTGCGTGGCTGATCACAGCAACTGACGGAGATACCACAGATATGACTATCTGTTCAAGCTTCTGCTCATCGGAGATTCCGGCGTCGGAAAGTCTTGCCTGCTCCTTCGATTTGCTGACGACACATACACCGAGAGCTACATCTCCACGATTGGTGTCGATTTCAAGATCAGAACTATCGAGCTTGATGGCAAGACCGTGAAGCTCCAGATTGTGGGTTGAGAGTCATCGCAAGAGGTTGAGCATGGGCTGACAGTGGCGACAGTGGGACACAGCTGGACAAGAACGTTTCCGCACCATTACCTCTTCCTACTACCGTGGTGCTCACGGAATTTGCGTCGTCTACGATGTGACCGACATGGACTCGTTCAACAACGTGAAGCAGTGGCTACAAGAGATTGACCGCTATGCCACAGAGGGCGTCAACAAGCTGCTTGTGGGAAACAAGAGCGATATGTCGGACAAGAAGGTTGTTGAGTACACGGTAGCAAAGGTAGGCCGCGAGAATATGCCCGTGGACAGGTATGGGGTCGCTGAGCAGAAAAAACTGACAATCTACTTAGGAGTTTGCCGACAGCCTGGGCATCCCATTCCTCGAAACATCGGCCAAGAACGCTAGCAACGTCGAGCAGGCTTTCCTGACGATGGCACGCCAGATCAAGGAGCGCATGGGCAACACCACAGTCAACAATAAGCCCACCGTGCAAGTCGGCCAAGGCTCAAACGTGCAATCTGGTAGCGCGGGCGGCTGTTGCTAGAGATTGTACGGCAGTGGAGGAAACTTAAACTTGAGACGAGCGGACAGGATATGAATGGGGGCACTGCATGCAGCAGTGTATGCTGTACCGGGGCTGCTTTAAGGCGTTTATGCATGCTACTAGACTGCTTTCTTACCAGGGTAGATGACTTTGGGCGCATGTTTGGCCACCGGCTACCTCCAGGCATCACGAGTACGTGAAGAACGAACAGGTAGCTTTTACTACTACAGAACGACGGCGCATAATGAGGTGTACATCGCAGCACAAATCCTTCATGCCTCCTCCTCCTCCTCTTCAATGCATCCCACTATACCAGAGCAGTGCTGCCATTCTCAGAACATGCAACATCGGTGTGGTGCAATGGTCTGACTGCCACAGGGCAAATCTCCATTGTCGTCTCCATCTCATATGTTCTCATATGTTCTCCTCATATGTGTCCAAGTTAAAGTTGGTGCGGTCCGTTCCGGCTCCCCCAGCCTGTGCGATATGCAACACCTCACACACACACACCTACTCGAAACTTTGCACATGCCCTTGATCCTCCTCCTCCTCCGGCAGAACAGCGCAATACCCAGGAACAGAGCCATTGAACCAGAAAAAGAAACAGAATCAAAGCTCCTTGTGCCCTAGTCTGACCGCCCCCGACAAATCACCGCTGTCTTGCGACTCATATGCTGTACTGTAACGGCGGCAGCACCAGCAGCAGCACGAACAAGCAGCACGAACAAGCAGCACGAACACTTCATTATGAGGTGCCCGAACGACAGACTTTGCTCATTGACCTCGCATCTTCACTGAGATGAACGACGACAAGAACCTACGACCATTCATTGCTAAAACACGACTTTATCACGACATCGGGACATTGCCTCGGCCGTTTCTTCGACGCAACCTGAATCAAATTTTCGACTCGCACGAACGCCTCTTGCAAGGCCATGCCAGAGTAATAGTGGAGGCAGACAGACGACGACGCGCGAGGTGGAAACCACCGACCGACGCTATGATGGCTCAGTATTGCGAAAACATTGAACCAATATTGACCATCGACTCTTTCCTCTTACGGCCACGTAGCGAAGCCATAGGAGGGCCCGAAGAGCCAATCAGAAAGCCACCCCGAGGCGATGGACCGGACTGGCTGCCACATCCAGATGACACGCCAATTCAATGTCAAGTGGCGCTCAAGATCCTCCACGAGCGCCCCAAGACCATCGCTCACTGCGAGCTTAGAAGTGGCCAAATATTGGAGCTGGAGACTCCCAGCAAGCAGAATCTCTTTGAAGTTCGACTTCAGGCTCCCTTCTCGATTGCTGCGGACCAGCTGAACTTCCCAATGGAAGTTTGCTATGGCCAAAGTAAGTACTGGGAGCGAAAGATGTCAGGTAATTACACCCTGGAAATTGAGATATCGTGCCTGAACTCCATCGACGCGTCACAACTCTTGATACGACTAGCAGGTGGCACACCCGCGGACCATGCAAATATTCCTCCAAACGAATGTTTGATTAAAGCCGTTTGGGGCAATACTCGCATTGCGCCGGTAGAACCAGGGCTTCCTGCCCTTCCGCCGGACGGCTACTTATTACGACTTACACGAGCGAAAAAGCACCGCCGTCTCGATCTGCCATATGGGTTACAGCCCAAGATGAGCTGGAACACGCATCCTGAAGAATCAGTCATCACACAATATAACAAGCATGTGCGCCAGCTCCGGAGTAATCAGCAGATGCTCACGCCATCTCCATCTGAAGATGCTCGGCCACTTACCAAAAAGAGACGTGGTCCATGCAGTGTCAGATATCATTTCTGGGTAGGCGGATTCGTTAATCGTAGTGTTCATATGTCTGAGCTGAGGTGTATATTCTGCCCGCGTGATCTTGAACATCCAAGCATCGAAAGACTTTACGGCCACTATGCGACCTACCACGACCACTTCAGCATCCGAGTTGAAGAAGATGACAAGGACGTCAACGTCAAGGTGTTCAAGATGCAGCTCAAGGAGATGCTGCAGGAGGTTATGAACGAGACATCGAATGTTAACTTTGACTGGACGGCGCCGAGAGAACCTTTCGATGCCACGGCCTACATGGATGGACATGCTCTTGGCGAGGAATCCCGCTGGGAGACGCAGCAGTCCAGGCCTATCATGTACGTTGACAAGAGGGCGGGAGGGCTCAAGACAAATACTGGGAGAATCAGGCGCGGAGGGCCTATGGCACTGGCATCACCCGCACGCGAGCTTGGCAAGCACAAGACGAAAGCTATGCCTCCCGAGGAAGTGCCAGAACTTCCCAGCGTGAGGAAGAGGAAGCACACCGTGCCGCACGTTCCGGGCATCAAATTTTATCGCACAACTTCTAAGCATGTCCTCTGTCCAGGCGATGTGATCAGCGACAGCGATGAAGACCCAGATGAGTTCTGGCTCGTTGACCGTCAGTGCCATGATTTGGGCAAGATGGGCATGGACAAAATCACGCAGGATTTTCATATTCTCATCAACAGACACATGGATGAGGAGCGGCCCATGTCTGACATGCTAGTCAGGGACTCTATAGTGCGTCTGGCCAGGAAGCATAGAAGTGTACTTGCCCAACCGAGCATGAACTCGTTGTTCCGCAACAAGCTCGTGTTGCTCAAGGCAGGTCGAGTGATCTCAGAGAAGGACATGAAGTATTGTCTACAGCTTGTTGCGGAGGCAGCAACTGGGCGGAATCAGAGAATGGTTGAAATAAATCAGGAAGCACGCAGACCGGCAAATTCAAACGCAACCGATATCGACAGATTCCCACCCATGATGACGGGCGGTACCACGAAGCCCCTGTCGCCCTCGCCTGCACAAACGATACCCCCTCCGTTTGGTCTGCGAAGATTTGTGTGCAAAAGGACCAGTGGCAGCAGGCAAAAGCCCTACTACGGAGACATGAAGGAGATGGTAAAATACGGGATTGAAGTAAGTCCCGAGCAGATCAAACCTGGCCACCTCTGCTGGGCCAAGTTCACAAGCCTCCTAGACGCTCAGCTTGTGTGGATCCGCGCATCAGACGCCATACTATGTACTAGTAATCGCACAGCAGCTTTGGTGACGGTTGAAAAGGACTGGTTTGAAGTGCTCGAACAGGCCGCAGAGGAGCTTAGCAACGGACCGGTCGTATTTGAGCTGCATCCAATGCACTCTTATCAAGCGTTGCTCGCAGATCATGCCCGCAGTCCGCAGCATACAAGCCAGGACACCAATTCGGAGGGCAACGCGATCCCCAAAAAGCTGGTTAGTCCGAGGCTGGAGAGAGACCATTGTGTATGTGGTGAGATGGTAAGCGGAAAGAGAGGAGCAGTCGCCTGCGGAAACCCTACGTGCTTGAGGGATTTCCACATGGCTTGCGTTGGAATGCAAACGCGTGAGATGATGCATTGGCAGTGTCCCGATTGTTGTTCTTCATCTTGACTTTCTGGCGGTGGTTGAGAAGGAGAACCAGACGAGACTAGACCAGACCAGACCAGACCAAACAGAGAGATCCAACAGACTTGCACACTGCTGTGCTGCCAGAATTAGCGATATGCGCTCCACGCACGCAGGGAGATCTCACTGGCCTCTCGGGCTGAAAATGACTAGATAATCAGGGAGCATCGGCCATCAGCTAGCTCTGCAAGATATCACGTTGGCTGCACCCCCTCAGGGGTTCGTGGAAGCGACCCAATGTCCATACAAGAAATTAAAGAATGGATAGGTTCGTTCAAACTTAATGCTCATAATGAATATTCATGCGCAGCTGCCAGACCTTGCAACTCTCTCCTCCCATCATGCTCTTTCGCTCCTACGCTCAGATTGCAGCAAAACAAAAAGAAAAATTGTCTGCTGCAGAAGCATATTACAAACAACAAGAAAACCAAGAAGAAAAAAAAACATTACGAATATGTACACAGATCTCCACTGGCACACCTTCAGTGCAGCTGAAATCTGGATTGACCAGGGGAGACGAGGCTCCGCTCAAAACAGCGCTAGTCCTTCAATGTGGCCTCGTCGAGGTCCGGACTAGGCGGAACAACAATCGTCGTAGGTGTTGGCAGTGGACTGTCATCCGAGAGCCTCTTCTCCTCACTATCTTCGTCAATCTCAATGATGATAGGCGCTTGAGCAGACCCATCCGCTTCGTCGGTCTCTTCTGCAATCGTGGTCGAAGCACGACCATCGCCTTGATCGGCGCTCCCAGCCACGTTCCTACGTCTTGCTCTTCTACGTGAACGTTCGTCATCTGCGCTTTCCCTTCTGCGTCGAACCCGTAGAGTATTGTCCTGGGGGTCAGGAGGTTCAGCGTCGCCACGAAGACCTTGCAGCAAGGAGGCAGCACGGTCCGCTATGTCTTCGCCTTCAGAGACACCACCTTCCGTTGCAGGTGCTGGCTCTGAGTCATTCGTCTTGCTGGGTTTAAGCAGCTCGTCAGGGCTGGTCTGAGGTTCGTCCGTGTTCTCGCCAGTCTCCGGGATTTGCTGGCCAGATGCCACGCGGATTTGATGTTTATCCTTGAGGCGAGCACGTCTTCGGCGTTCACGAGTGTCTCGCGATTGAGGAGCCGCCGCCCGCAGCTTCTCGAGTAGAGAGTCCATGGCGCCTGTTGAGGGCGACGGACTGAGATCACCATTGGTGCTGATGCTTACAGGCGTGCCGCCGGCCTTGAGCTGCTTGCGACGCATGTTCTCCTCGTTGCGACGCCATTGTTCTTCCAAGATCATGTTCTTCTCGTGCGATTTCTGTTTCATGTTCGTTAGCAAGCGTTATCAAAACATGTCAGCCTCGAAAAGTGCTCACCTTGTATTCTTGCAAGAAATTAGCCAGCTTGCCGAAGAACTCTCTCCTGGCGTTCTCGTCCTTGTTGTCGTCACCGAAGAAGGTGAGAATGTCGTCAAATACCCTCTTCATCTCATCAAGATAAAGCTGCATCTGCTCGGCTTTCCTTCTGGCCTCCTTCATGCTTCTTTGCACGATCTGTGAGACCCTGTCCTCGGGGTGAAATCTCTTCGGGTCTGACAGGTTGCCACTATCCAAGCTCATCTGTACATTGCCAATATTGTCAATGTACCTCTTTGCATCGGCCTGTAGTTGTTCAATATTGACTTTTTGTGTGGTTAACACCCCAGAGATGTCTTCGTAGAAACCTTCATATTGTGGGTATTGCTTGCGCACAACACGTTCCACGTAATCAAGAAGTGTCGACTCGTTGTCCTTGTCCTTGACCATGCCAAGACGAGCGAGCGAGGAGAGCTTGAAACCAACCGCCTGTTTGTTGGAGTCGTTCATGTAGTTTCCAATATCCAAAATCAGTCCAAAAACCGGCATGAGCTTGACGGAGTCGCGCAGAGACTCCGAGACGGCCACAACGCTTTTCAACTTATTGGAAATCTCGTCGTACTCGGCTTCATAGTTCCGCGTCAATGCAAGCGCTCGCATCCTTGCTTTCCAATAGTGATGCAGTTCATATGCAGTGTACAGATAGATCTGATCTTCTCGAGTGAGCTCGGTTGGGTCCGATTCTCGCTCCGCTTTGAGCGCGTCAGCTCCGTTCCAGTCTTTTGAATAAGGAGCCATAGCTTTGGCCACGTTATCGGGTATCGTGCAGAGACTTTCATGTTGCAGGAAGTCCATGACATTGCCATTATCCAGAATCTCGCGGTCGCAGTGAATGATCATGCGGACGATGTCCTCGGCCTCGGCGTTAGCGAATTTGGCAAGACTGATTTGCATCATGTGCATAAGGTCTCTGCTGATTACTTGCTTCTTGTCACTCTTATTCTTTCCGTTAGATTTGCCGATTTGTCTGATCTCCTTGGCCATGAACAGCTTCTCAATCTCGTCAAGAATGCCCTTCTTGGACAACTCCTGATACTTTTCTTCTTTCTGCTCAAAAGTGGGAGCGTTCAAGCCCCACATCGTTCTGTCCGTATCATCGACCTTTTCCCAGTGAAGTGCCTTCAGCTTCTTCTTCGGCCGAGGTCCAGTGGCGCTTATGCCAGAACCAGAAGCATTATATACCTGTCTAGGCAGAAAGCCGCCACGCATCTGGCCAGGAAGAGGAGGTGCACCTGGTGGCGGTGGAGGGGCTGGTGGCCCTCGCATCCCTGGCGGAGGGGGTGGTGGTGGTGGTGCGGCACCATTGAAGCCAGGCATCGGCGGAGGCGGCGGCGGAGGGGCGCCACCTCCAAATCCAGGCATAGGCGGTGGGGGCGGGGGAGCGGCATTCGAGAACCCAGGCATAGGGGGAGGCGGCGGCGGCGCGGCACCATCGAAGCTCGCCCCGGGCAATGGGGGCGCAGGGGGAGCGGGTGGTGCTATCGGCCCATCGAAGGCATCTTTGGGGGGCACATCGGGAGCATCTGTGCTGATCGGAGTCCTGGGACTCTGACTCTCCAGACTGGGATGACTTGGACCTGTAGTAACTCCATCGCCCTCATCGTCGCTGCCATCGACACGGTGTGCTTTGCGCTGCAGTTCGGCGAGCATACCTTGCTGAGCTTGAGCAACGTTCGTAGGTACCTTGGGCCGCTTGAATTCGACCAGTCGAGGCTTCTCATACACGGCGTCATCATCCTGTAGCTCTTCGTCCATGTCATCCTCCACGTCCTCGTCCACCTTTCTAGCAATTGGCTTGCGAGGTATGCCACTCTTCGCTCTGGTGACTTGGCCAAGGTATGGCATATGTGCGCCAAGACCATCGGGCTCCATACCAGCTCCCTCCATCTTCTCACGTAGCTCCCGTAACTTGTCACTGGGATTGACCTGCTGCCAGACCTTACCCTCCAGCTTCGCTTGAGTCTTCGCACGCTCTAACTGCATCTCGAGACGATCCATAAGCCTCTCGCGATCCAAAATGCCCTTCAACTGTGCTGGGTCTGTGTGCTCGCCATTCTTGCCCTCCTTGTTGGAGTGCGAAGCAGCGATATCTTGTGCATCACGCAACATAAGATACAGCTCTCGTGTCTCGAGCTCTTGTCGTTGTAGATCTTGAGCTCGTATTCTTTGGAGGTCACCAAGCTCAGACTTGAGTGCATCTGCTTGCCGTGACTGGAGATCAATCACAGCTGCTTGCTCGTCAACTTGCTTCTGTAATTTCGCAACAAGACCTTCTGCACCCAGTTCAACCTGCGATTTCATCTCGTCGCGCTCGGCAATCGCAGCGTCTGCTATCAGCTTGGCTTCATGGGCGGCTTCCCGTGCTTGTCGTGCCTCTGAATCCGTATGCAGCTTGTCCATCAATGACTGCACAGAAAAGTTGAGAGACTGCTTGAGATCCATGTCTGGTAACCTTCGATCCATGGCCACATACGAGAGCATGCTTTCCACAAGTTGAAAGAGCTTCAATCGATCCTCGCCCTCGTTGTCTCGGATGAGCAGCAGATGTTGTAGCGCAGACAGAAAGTAGTCGCCTTCTTTGCTTCCTGCTAATCGGTGCTGGATGGCTTCTACGATCTGCACGGGGTCGTTGAGATCCTTACCCTCGCCTTCCATGCTATCATGCATCGAATTGCCATCTCGTTCCAGGAGATCTTCGTAATCGATCGCTTCGTTTGTTCGATACCGTTCGACTTGCTTGTCGATGACCTCGTACTGGAAGTCCTCCATTTTGACTAATATTCGCTTGACGCCGCACGCCACAAATTGTGCTCGAATGTGGCATCGCAGTTGTAAATCGCGCTCGGGCGCGTCCACGATCGAGTTCAGGAGAAACAGAGATGCGACAGCATACTCCATCAGCAGGTTCTCCATACCGATGCCTCCACTCCGAACCTCATCAGATGCTCCAACAAGAGAGCCCATCTTGCCTCGACCATCGATAGTGACTTCAACAATTCGCATCCAAGCATCGAATCGTCCATTTTCATTCTGAGCTGCCTTGAGATGGTCCAAAGCTTGCAATACTTTGAGGTGACCTGCGCCATCTGACCAGTGGCACAAAAATGTAAGCAATTCGGATACCAGTTTTCTCGTGTTTAGGCGAGGTGAAGTCAGCGAGCTCGCCAATGACATGACGATGCTATCATGCTGAAGAGCATTGTCGGCGCCATATTTGTTGTTCATCAACGCCTTCAGACACTTGACGATGTCGTACTCGCGGTCCATGTCCTTCTCGGTAAGCACACCACCATTAGGAGTCGGCCCAGACGCTGTCCTTCGGTTGAGTTTCCCGAGGAGATTCGTCAGGGCGATTTGCCCTTGTGCTTCCACAAATGCCTTCACCCACGCGATGGGTTGCGTTCGCAGACTGACCGACAGGCTCTGCAATTGCTTGGGATTGATCGAGTTGTCCAGAATCCTCCTAACATACCACTCCGGGCTTCCCTCTTCGTCCATACGGGCTATGTCAAATCCTTGGATACTCGTCATGGTGTTGCGCGACATGTGCTTCCGCTTCTGCTCCCCCTGCCATTCTGCCAATCGGTCTTGGTATACCAGTGTCCACTTCTTGCTTATAGGGTATGCTTCCATTTGTCGACGTGCTTGTTCTGGCAAGCTCTTCCATCCTCGCTTCAGCATCAGTTCCAGAAACTCTTTCTCAATGATCCTGTCATCGCTGGGCTTCTGCATCAGAAAGCCTTCGGGACTAAAGGACATCGTGCTCGTATGAGCGGATGGATTGGACACGTTCAAGTATTGGTGGCTTCGCTCCCTGTCGCGCGATGAGGGTGTAGCTTGGAACATCCGCTCGTGTTCGGGTTGATAGCCTGGATTGAAGGATGATGTGCTGCCATTCCCGTACTGATACTGCCGCCGATCGTATGACGAGTTGCTCCGTATGCTTCCATGATCACTTGAGTTCCGCGATGGGGCATAGCTATTGAGAGTGGAAGTTTCTGGGTCGTGCTGCCTCAAGCTCCTACTACTGCTGCCATGCGTTGGGGGTCTAGGTGCCGCCATAGAGCTCGTATCAATGACGGGATACTGGTGAAAATCACCACCGCCCTTGTTTAGATGATGGGGCAGTGGCTCTCGGCGCGACACCGGTCTATCGCCATGCTCAACATGCAAGGGCGGACGATCTGGCCGCATTGTATCGTATGGTATACTTGTGATGACTCCAGCCTGCATGTTGATGCCATCGTGCGCACTGCCCTGCTTCGCATACTCCTCTTGATCGAGTGTCGAACTCGAGCTGCGGTGCGAATGTCGCGATGCGGTCTCGGGCATGGGAGGTGCATCTCCTTTGTCCTTCTTGCTCCGGTGAAAGAAGGACTTGCTGCCGCCGCTGGACGACTGGCGCGAGGACTTGTCGCTGGAGAACATTGTCTCTGTGGCGCTCCACTGCCAACTTGTCTCTCGCCTCGCCAGGCTCCGTGGGTTCTTGCTCCGCCAAAGCGCTCAAGGCGCGCGCAGTTGCGCTGCCGCCAGCCAGTGTGTGTATTGTCTGTTGTATACTCTGTGCTCGTTGACGCCTTTCCGCGATCGCCCTTTCACCTCATACCCTCTCCAGTGCTCGTTGCAGTCGTCCGGAGATACTGAGCCACACTGGCCAGCAGTCAACCGGCGAGTTTCCCGTCCTCCAAGCAGTCTCGTTTCTATGCCTGCGTCGAGATTCGAAAGGCTGCAGTATCCTTCAGAATGCTGCAGACGTGGTGTGGTAGGTTCAGAGCCCTGTACTCCAGGTTCCAGATGTGAGGCGTGGCAGGTATGTAGGTACGGAGGAGGTATGGTAGGTAGTTTAACGGCTCGAGCGTGATGATGGATGGGAACGGACCACTCGAACACTCCCTCCCTCCTGAACGCGGAGGAGCGCTTGGCGCGTTCTATAGAACCAAACTCAATACACTGCGCCTAGGCTTAAACAGAGACCTTCGCCGACTCGCCGAGTTCTGTGACACAACCGCCCACACGAAGGCTACCTACCTCACCTACAGTTGGGGACGCTGACCATGCTCACATCGTAGTGCGTGTGCTACATGTATCTATCTATCATCTTGCGCCAAAGGTTCAAATTGCGAACCCAGCACACCTGTGACCTGTACACTGTACAGGCTGTATGTACTGTATGTAGGTAGGTAGGGTGTAGGCTCCAGGCTTCAGGCTCCCGCTGGCTGAAATCGGACATCCTGGTCCATGTACACTTTACACTGTTGACAAGCTCGCTCGGCGATCTCTGATCTGTCACTCGCTCTTTGCGATCACAGCACACACAATGATCGGGCCTGTCCTCACTTTGCGCAGCAGATCAGCAGCCTGAGAGCATAGAAATTGACCACCTCCTGACTTCGTAGATTCACCCAGGAGTTAGGTTCATCTGTTCTGATATAGCAGACTACTCGAAGTCCTGGGGCAGCGAGTGGCGCAGACAGGTCCAGCCTATGACAAGGGCGTACGACACTTGGTGGTATGTAGGTAATTTTGATTCTACCTATGGAACAAATGAAGAGATGTAGTACTAGATGATTTTTCAGCAAATAGACGTAGAATGTTGCACGAACAATCGGAAAGCTTACTGTGAGCACATCTTCACCTCCACCAGGCTCATCTCGATCGAGATAGACGTACAGAATCAGAGCATGCTCGTCCACGAAGCACGCAATAACTCTACCATTCATGCGCCCTACACTCAATACACGACCCCAGTCTCGACCTTCGACACGGACGGTCGCCCATCCTTCTTCACCCTGTCCAGAAGAATTCCCAAGTGCTTTCATTCTGGTGCTGGGGTGATTGGAAAGTTCTTCCACGCCACCTTCAACTTGCGAAACATCAAGTTCTGGATTCCCGAGGCCAGTCCAAAGACTGCTAATACGCATTGCGTCGGTGTTGAGAGTAAGTCGCAGACAGCCATGCATATTAGCGCTGATTTCGAGCTTCGGTCCAGCCACAGCACTGTTGAAGCCACTCCTTGTGCCTCTCGCAGACAGAGCTAGCTTGGTGAAGCGATCACTGATGCCCTTGAGCTGCATCAGATTCGGCAGGGTAATGTATACTTCTGGTTGCCTACATCTCGGTTCATGCAGTCCATCCACTGAAGCTGGCGCAAGTACACGAATGGGAATATCCTGTGTGACCAAGGTCTCGCGATCTTGTCTGGCACCAAAAAGCTCCACATCCTCCTGGTCGCCAGCAGCGGTGTTGGCGTGACCATTAGGCATTGGCGCAATGCTGTTCATGGCCTGAGTAGAGATTGTAAGCGATAATAGTGGCACATTGTCCTTTTTGGTCAGACGAATGCTGGCAGATGTGGCATGCACAGCACTCTTCAGTGCTCGCTGTAGTGGCGCAAGCGGTAGTTCGAGATTGATAGTGTTTCCCTCGGCCGCAGACTGTATACTGTAGGTCTCAAAGATCGTGTCTATGGCCAGGACTGACCACACTTGCGTGCCTGACTCCGGAATGACTGTGAAGCGTACGTCCTTTTCGTCGAGCCTGAGCCAGGCAATGTTACCGAGGGAAGCCAGCGAGGCCGTGAATTTGCTGAAAGTATGGACATTTTGCATACTCGCCCTGAAACGCATCTTGGATGTGATCGTTCAACGTGTGACAGATGATGCCTTGAATCTCATCGTGGTAATCGCATGTGCGCATGTGTACAGTACCAGGCAATACAATGCCAACGCGTCTTGTCAAGCGAGGCTTGAGGACATGTAGGTACTGTACATGTAGCTGCTCACTTTTTCTTGGCGGGCTGGGTGATAGTCGCTCACCATGGATTTTGAGGTGGAAGTCGACCTGAACGGGTGGTGCATTGGTGTAGGTACCCAGAATCCCTTATGTAAGCACGTAAGATCTGGCCGTAGCAGGGATGGGCCCTGCTGCGACGCTACGCTAGGTGCAGATCCCTGCTTGTCGCTTCCACCTCCCAGGTTGTCATCATTCCTTGAGGGCAACGACACTGCCCCCAGGGACATCTCACCATACTCTGCTACACACATGCTGTCACTGTCATCGCACCAACCCTCCTAGTGCGCCCACACCAACTGTAACGACGAGAGATATGGCGGGCACCAAGCGACGCTCCTCGCGACAGACCGCGATACGCCGGCGCTCTGTCTATCTCGACCCGGAAACCGACGACGAATTCGAAGCCGACAGAGACGATGATTACCAACCCGCCGAGTTGGTCGACGCTGTACGGGAACCCGCGCTGAAGAAGCGCAAGGCCAGCAACCGGCGCCAACCACAGACCCGCAGCAAGGCAGCCAAGACGAGGCAGACGACTTTGAAGAGGGTGTTCAGCGTTGGGAAGGCGAGACAGCCAAACGAGGAAGAGGTAAAGAGGACCTTTGATGGGCCAAGCGATGGGAAGATTCCGCAGTGGACTTCACTCCCACATGCTATCTTGAAGCAGATCTTCACTTATGCTGCTGGCGACACTCAAACATGGGTTCGCGCCTCTCATGATAACGCCGCATGGCTGAAGTTGTCGGCGGCACGAGTGTGTCGAGCATTCTCTGTGCCAGCTCTTGAAGCATTCTACCAGTCGCCAGGCATTTACAACACGCAATATCCACATCAGCTATTGGACCTGCTGCGCACACCGGACGATCAACGGTATATCAATTACAACGTGAAGGTGCAGAGGCTGAATATCGATCTTCGAAACCTGGCCTACACTGCACATGGCCGACCAGTGTTTGACCTGCTCCAGTTGATCCCCGAACTGCCACAACTGCAGCACATGGAGTTGTTGCACCAGAACTATGAGAAGCCATATCGGCCACGAGCTCAGCCCAAGTGGACAATACAGCCTCACGAATTGATCAGGTCGATGGAGCAGCGAGGGATTCATTTGCGCACGTGGCGCTGGAGCCGTGAAACCATTCCGAAGAGTGCACTCGCAGCCAATGTGTCGCTAGATCTGTACGAAAAGATCTCGAGGGCTCACGACAGTAGCGCGTTTGCTTATTTAAAACGGCTGGTGGTGACAGGCTTCAACGTGGATGATAGCTTGGAGCCTAGCATTTCTGACTCGGATGGGCAAGGTAGTTCTGCGGCCGCTCCTCCGGGTCTCGCCACATCCATCGCCAAATTGCCATCACTCACAGATCTCACTTTTATTTCATGCGACATCATCATGGAGAAGTTCTTACAGCGACTACCCACGAACTTGCAACGCCTCGAGCTCAGCAATTGCCTTGAGATAACTAGCGACATGCTTCGGGAGTTCTTCACTACTTCTGGCTCTCAGCTCAAAGAACTTGAGCTCAACAACAATGCAGCTCTCAACCTCAGCTTTACGCAGGATCTCAAGGAGAAGTGCCCGCGCCTCGAAAGACTGAAGCTGGACTTGCAGTTGTACAGTGAGCGTGAAACCACGAACGATGCAATTGAGCTTTATGACGAGCTGTTGCCAGAGGGCGAGACTGCAAGCTGGCCATCCACAATGCGGCACCTTGAGATACTGGAAGCCCAGAAGTGGTCTCCAGAGTCAGCACAGGACTTTTTCCGCACGCTCGTTGACAATGCAGATCAACTTCCAGACTTACGTACTCTCATCATTCATGCGCACATTGACATTCCCTGGCGCGATCGCGTAGGTTTTCGCGATCAGTGGATTGAGCGGCTACGGCGGGTCTACAAGCGCCCACATGAAGAACCCAACAAGCAGTGCGGCTCGCTCAAGCAGTTTTCGATGTCCACAGAGAGCTCCTCACACCAGATCAAAGTGCACGGCGGTGAGACGGACGAGCTCGGCAGAGGTGTACCTGACGATGATCGACGTCCCCGTCGTAGAACAGTCATGCACGTGCAGGTCTCCCCACACACACCAAGCGCCGACACGGTCTACTTTCCTGCGTCTGACATGCCACCGGAGCCGAGGAGTACGAGACCTCAGCGTCGCAGCAAGCTGGTCGCCGAGAGCCGGATTGTCACACGCTCGGAGACGCAAACGCCGGCGCGAGAGTCCGGTACAGATTCGGAGCAGGAAGATGAGAGCGGAGCAGAGGATTGGCGTAAGACATCGGAGAAATTCTGTCAGAGCTTATGCGATGTCGTCGATATTCGCATTGACAACCAGCGTCCTCGCGAGACACAATTCAGGGAGGAGGACTTCCTTGATGCCGAAGCGAGTGGAGATGATGATTGGCATGAAGGTGCAGAAGACGAAGAGGAAGGATACGCCTGGTAGTGCGGTTCAATTGGGCTCTAGGGTGGAACGGCGGAATGATGACGCAGGTATGCACATGGAGAGGTTTGGACGATTGATCCGCTTGCATGTTTGGCTCGCGTGTCATTAGCATAAGAACCAATAGCGACGCGGTCTGGGCCGGTGGCTAGGTAGGAGGTATGAGAGAAGCGGAAAAGAACAATTGAACAGGTGACTAATACCGTACGTACATAGATAGGACTCGGCAGCTCGGGCGGCTCGGGCATTTCCGTTACGGAGGGCCAAAGTGGCCAAGGGCCGGGCCGATTCCCCGTCTGAACCCTTTACGCTTTCACTTCTCTGTCCCTGTCCTGTCCTGTCCCTACCTACATGTACCTGACATTATATACTGAAATACTGTACAAAGCATTGCGAAAGGTGAAAGGTTGATGAAAGACATACTGCGCGCCGCAGGGAACGCGAAGCTCCATCGCTACTCGCGGATTCCTGCTGTATATCAACAACATTGTCGCTACACATCCGGCAGCACAGACTGGCCGCATCCATCGCGCACCACATCTCTGTCCAGGAGGCCGCTTCACGCAACGCCACGAGGTCTGGCCGCCTTTGCATCAAGCTTGAAGTATCACGAGCCGACCATATATGCATTATCTACCGCCTCAGGCCGAGCTGCCATCGCCGTGATCCGAGTTTCTGGACCAGCATGTCTGCACATTTATGCTGCACTATGTCCGGGCAAGAAGGCGCCGAGACCGCGTGTCGCGACGGTACGATCACTTTATGAGCCTGGCAAGACACCTTCGCCTGCCAATGTGCTCGATTCCAGTGCCTTGATTCTGCATTTCGAAGGTCCTGGAAGTGCCACTGGCGAGGACATACTAGAGTTGCACGTTCATGGCGGTCCGGCCATCGTCAAGGCCGTGCTTGCTGCTATCTCTAGATGTGGCACTGCAGAGTCTGGAGTTATTCGCTATGCAGAGCCTGGCGAGTTTACAAGAAGAGCATTCATGAATGGCCGCCTCGGTCTCACTCAGGTTGAGGCGTTAGGAGACACTCTAGCTGCTGATACTGAACAGCAAAGACGACTGTCTGTTCGAGGCACTACGGGAAAGCTTTCTGTACAATACGAGGCTTGGAGACAGAGGCTGTTATATGCACGTGGAGAGCTGGAAGCGCTCATCGACTTCAGTGAAGATCAGCACTTTGATGAAAGTCCTGCAGAGCTCATGCTTTCGGTAGCAGAACAAGTCAAAGTTCTCCAAGCATTGCTGCAGGTGCATGTCCGAAACGCTGTCCGAGGGGAGCTTCTACGGCATGGCATCAATGTGTCTCTGCTGGGCGCACCAAACACTGGGAAGAGCTCTCTGTTGAACAGAATTGTAGGCCGTGAAGCTGCAATAGTGAGCAATGAAGCCGGTACGACACGTGATGTTGTGGAGATTGGCCTCGATTTGGGAGGATACTTTTGTCGATTTGGCGATACCGCCGGTCTGCGAAAGGCAATCGAGATACATGCTGAGTCCGCCGAGAAGATTAGTAGCATTGAGCAAGAAGGTATGCGGCGCGCAAAAATCAGGGCAGAGGAAAGCGATCTGGTGATTGTCATGTTCAGCTTTGAGAAGACAAGTGATGGCAGTGTCGTGCTTAACCTAGACCCCGAGGTGTGCGAGGTAGCAGATGGCTTGCTGACAAGGAAGAGAAACGTGGTGGTGGCCGTCAACAAGACAGACTTGACGAGTGGAGATGCTACTATGTGCGAAGACGTAAGACAGCGCATCTGCCAGAGGATGCCGAGCCTGGAGACAAGCTCGGTATACTTCTTCTCATGTCTAGATACAGCTGGGGAGCATGACGGCGTTCAATCCTTCCTCGAAGGTCTTGTCCAAGAATTTGCAATGCTCACGGCAGCTCTTTCGCCGGAGAACGGTGCTGATGCACACGCCCAAGACTCATCCGTATGGCAAGAGTCTCTCGGTGCCTCGGAAAGGCATCGCATGCTATTGGACCAGTGCATCCAAAATCTCCAGGAGTTCGTTATGGAAGCTCAAGAAGACACCACCTCTGGATCATTCGAAGCAAGCGGAGAGGCTGACATCGTACTTGCAGCAGAGCATCTGCGCGCCGCAGCGAATTGTCTCGCCAAAATCACAGGCAAAGGAGAAGCTGGAGATGTGGAAGAAGTACTCGGTGTCGTATTCGAGAAATTTTGCGTGGGAAAATGAAATTCGTTATGGTCATTCGTCTTCGATCACGATGCCCCACGGTTTACGTTGGACTGGGGGCGCCCTGCATCTCCATTGGCCGCAAATGGGACACATCTGCTGCGAAACTCACTCGTCTGGGCTTGTCCTTCTCTCCACGGACTGAATTTCCCACGGTGAGTGGACTGACCGGGCTCGAATGTCCTTCAATACCCGGCTCGAAGCTATCCTCCTCGTGTCGGATGAGAGTGGGGACCGTAGGCGACGAGATTCTGTTCCGATCGTGCCGCTCAACTCCAGCAATTGTCGGTATGCTGCTCTGCTGTTGTTCCTCCGACGACTCGTGAGCCTCGCCATCGCATTTGAGGCGTGCGTTGTCTCTGGATGGTCTCGAGAAGTTCAGAGGCGTCGGTACCAGCTTCTGATCAGACTTGGCCGGCGGAAGTTCAGCGATGCTCGTATCTGCCAATTCCGCCTTGGGTAGATCTGCCATGGCTGGTCGATACGCGGGCAACGCAGTATTGGCTTGTCCTGGCAGCAGCGTCCGCGGCATTTCATGCCACGATCTCGTCGTGTAGCCCAGCTCGCTCGGCTGAGTATTGTTGCTCTCCGTGAATCCGGGCCTTCCGTGTCGCATCGCCTCGAATGAACCCGATTTCATGAACTCGACGATTTCGTGTTCCTCCTCGTCGCCACCTCCTCGTAGATGCGCTTTCAGGACTTGCGCATTCCTCTTATTCCGTTTATGTCGCCGTACCAGTGAGCAGGCCACCGCTGCGCAAACGAATACAGATGTCACAATCACCGTGGCCACGATGATGGTGACGATGGTTTTCGAAGGACCCTTTGTCAAGTTCGGCATCGTGTGTCTTGTGGGTTCTTTCTTCTCTTTAGTTGCTCATCTGACGATGAGAGTAGTAGTACAGGTAAAGGTACCCAAGTAGGTATGTATGTATACCACAAAATAAAACACGGGGTGTACGCCCAAGTCCTACCTACTGAACCTCACGAGTACAGTAGTAGCAAGTAGTCTGGGGTTACAGGTACTTTATATCAACTACAGTTACTACCTAGTTGGTACTTAGTAGTTGGTAGTTACTACCTCACTGCCCAGTGCTCACGAGGCAAATACCTACATGGATGGGTCAGGTAAGTTGGGAAAAGAAAGTGATGTCAGAATCTCCCAGGTCAACCTTGAAGCCATGCTCGGGTTTGTACTATAGGAATGTAGGTATACCGTATATGTACATACATACCTAGCTCTTGCCCGGTCTTCCAAGACTCTCTCATCATCATCATCATCATCATCATCATCATCATCATCATCATCATCAACATCAGCCTCTCCCTCCTCCTCCTCCTCCTCCTCCTCTCAATGCTGATAATGATGATGATGATGATTGAATGGTGGCGGAGTCCCCGGGGGGAGGGGAGAAAAAAGGTCTTGGCATCGTGACAGGGGCGTAGGTGAATTTCAAAAGTACAAGCTACAAAGCCTACATGTACCTCCTACCTACAGGCTACAGGACAGCCTACAGGCTACAAAGCTACAAGCTCCAAATCTGGTATTATCACTGGTCCGGATCACGATGGCGGATGGACGAGACACGGGGGGGGGGAACAAGTTTTTGAACAACGACGACGACGACGACATTGACAACACATGTTCGCCAAGATGTAAGAATTTCTTTTTTTTTTCTGCGAATCGAGGTATATGTGAGTCGTATTCGTACCTACCAGGTAGCTGTTGATTTCGACGGCAGTTTTATAGTTCACTCACTACCTATGTACTACTGTCTGTCTACTTGCGTTGTGCTCCTCCTCCTCCTCCTCCTCTCCCCTAGTAGGGAGACAGGGCGGAACTCCTTTTCTTTTCTATCGATAATAAATTATCAATATATTGGAACTGCAGACAGACCATTTTTAGAAGATGCGTCCAACCCAGATAACAGGGCTCGCCCCTGTTTGGGCTTCTACGGAGTTGTATGTGGAGGTAGGTCTCCGCTATCAGCGCACGTCAGTAGTAGACCGGTAGTACATAAAATCATATAGAAGTGAATGTCTTACTCTATATAAAAAAAACCCCCGTGTTGAGGCTTGATGTTAGTACGTTATACCTACCTCCTACCGTATCAACAACTACCTAACGGGTATAGGTAGATTTGTCTAGTAGTGTTTGCAAAAATCCCTTCCTAACTAAGGTTCCGATAGAACCTGCCCAAAATCTATCCCCTCCCTACAGATACCTCAACTCCAACAGTCTGATCCCACGCGCCTTGCAATCAATACCCCTTTTACTAAAAAAAAAGGGACAAAAAAGGAAAAAGGAAGTACAACTCTCTCTCTCTCTCTCTCCCTCTCTCTCCTCGAAATAAACAAAACTAAAAGAAAAGAAAAGCAAGTCGACGCGGAAATCTCAGCTTCTCTGCGCTATAAATAGAACCAGGTCCCCTAGACAGGAGGTACCTACCCGTAGAGAGCGGCTGCTTCCGCCTGCTTTATCCGAGCTTCTTCTTCTTCATCTTCTACCTCCTCCTACTGGAATCTAGATTCTACCCTACCACGACCTCATTACCCGATCCAGCTTCTTGATTACAGTATTCTTCTTCTTCTTCTTCCCCTACCTACCTGTTCTTCCGTTTCCTAATCGACACAATGTCAATGTCAAGATGCCCATACATAGGTACCTAGGTACTTCTCGTCGAGACGGGATCGGAGGCGGTGGGGTGTGATATCAAATCTCCCTTCTGGAATAAGAGTAAGACGCGGCACAACGAGCGGCACAATTGGCGACTACGTTGCCTACCTACCTACTCAGCTTATCCGCAAAGGGTGTGCAGAGGTACATAGGTACAAGTATTGCACGAAAACGGAAGGGAGGTAGTGTCAAGTTTTGCTGGTGGCATAAAAAAAAGGTATCTTCTTCTTCCTCTTCTTCTTCTCCTGCAGACGCTAAATACTCGTTACACAGAACTCATTATATGGCATTATCTTTTCGCAGAGAGACAGAATCTCTATGCTCGCAGGCGCTGACCGTAAGCCTTGGTGGCATAGTCTCCCTTGTGGCAGATCAAGTCCTCTGGTCGGTAGTTCTGGCGTCCACTGAAGTACTCGTCCAAAATGGCCTTGGTGCCAGCGGCGTAGCGGGCCTGTGCATCGATCGAGGTACCAGACATGTGAGGCACCATGGCGTTACCACCTCCCCAGGTCGTGTACGAGGCGTATCGGAGTGGGTGGTCCTTGGGTGCGGGCTGTGGGAACCACACATCACCTCCGTATCCACGGAGCTGGCCCGACTTGAGAGCCTCGGCAACATCCTCCTTGACGACAATGGCACCACGTGCCGTGTTGACGAGCCACGAGCCTGTGAAGCGGTCAGCGAATGGTCGATATCATCACGTCTGTTGTTTCCAGTACGAACCCTTCTTCATCTTGCTGATGAGCTCCTTGTTGAAGAGACCGCGAGTCTTCTCGTGGAGTGGGCAGTTGATGGTGACCACATCACACTGTGCCAACATATCCTCGAGCTTGTCGACTCTGCGGCAGCCAATCTCCTTCTCTGCCTCGGGAGAAAGTGGCTGGTAGTCGTAGTAGAGGAGCTCCTTGCAGTCAAACGCCTTGAGTCTGCGCAGAACACGCTCACCAATACGACCCACAGCAACGGTACCGACCGTCTTTCCCTCCAAATCGTACTCGTTCTTGGCAACTGCAGCAACGTTCCAGTTACCAGAAGCGATCTGCTCGTGAGCGGGGACAAAGTTGCGGACCAGCACGAGGATGGTCATGATGACATGCTCAGCGACGGACACGACGTTGGAGCCCGTGACCTCAGCAACGGTAATACCGCCGTTGGTCTTGTTGGCAGCGTTGAGGTCGACGTGATCGGAACCGATACCCGCAGTGACGGCCAGCTTCAGGTTCTTGGCCTTGGCGAGACGCTCCGCAGTCAAGTAACCGGGGTGGAAACTGTGGGATGTAGATGAGCATATGCATTGCAGACAGGTCAGACCAACGGGCCGGAGTCCCTCTTACGGTGTGGTGATGATGACTTCAGCGTCGACAAGCTCCTGGTCGAACTTGCTGTTCTCGCCCTCCTTGTCGGAAGTGGTCACCAGCGTGTGGCCCTGGTCCTCAATCCATTTCCTGATGCCTAGCTCGTTCTCCGTGGTACCGAGCAGACGAGGCTCCTGAGTGGCGTGCTCGTGGCCCTGATTGGAAATCGTGAGTGAAATTGCTCAAATGTAGCTCATGGAGCTGAAGAATCCCCAGGTAGACATACATCGTAGAGAACGAGAAGAACTTTGCCCTGTTGTCGCGAAGTTGCTGTCAGCGTTCTGATGCCTCCGAAGGTTGCTACTGTCTTGGAGAGCGAAGCTCCACGTTGTGCGAATGCGGTCGTCGCTCTCGGCGAAAGCAACGAGCTTGCTGGGCGAGCAGCACGGAGGGCAGAGTGTGCAAATACCATGATGAGAGAGAGAGAGCAGAATTGTCTTGTTGAAGATTAATCGACGAGAAGAGCAATTGAATGGTCCGGACACGCGAGCTTTAAGTAGCAGGCGTGTAGACTTTGGGGGGGGGGAGCGGTTGGTGTGCGGAGATAGCCTGTTCGACCAGCACCATGTCAGCGGCTGGCGCAGCCATATAGCCGGGCGAGCTATGTAGGTAGGTATGTATGGGATCGTCGCCCATTGCGGAGCAAGATGCGGGGGAACATGCCTTGGCTGGGAACTGCGTTCACACACAGATGTTGGGTCTGGGTACAGTATGTAGGTAGGAGGAGTAGGCAATGATGGGACTAAATGGGAGCTCCCTCACCACAAACGGCTCTTCTTATATACCTATACATTGACCTACGACCTCACTAACGGAGCTCAGTACCGTAGTGGAGCTGGCATGAGAATGGCGGATGTCATATTGCACTCCTAGTCGCACGTAGGAGGTATTGCGCCGACACTACTGAATGGCGGTCGCTCGCAGAGTCACAGTGATGATGATGATGATGATGATGATGATGATGATGATGATGATCGAGGCCCCGCTCGGAAGCCTCTTTTTTTTTGGTCTCTCTCGCACACAGAGGGTCGCGCATCACAGACCGACCGACCGGACAAGGCCAGGCCAGGCCAGCCGTTCATGAAAGGCAGGCCTGCTGCAGGCCGTGTAGCCCGGCTTCTTCTGCTGGCTGGTGGGCTGGTGGGCTGGTCTGGTCGGGTCTGGTCTGGTCTGGTCGGGTCTGGTCTACGAGCGACCTCGTTTAAACCAACGACGGCACGAGCGGGGTTTCCCACGATCGTGTATCAGTACATACAGTAGGTAAGGTATGTATGTACTGTATGTAGACAGCGGCTTGTTGTGCAGCGTCGAGAGAGCATGCGAGCTGGATGTATTGCGGAAGCTCCCAGTCTCATCAAAGAGAATCTCACAGGACGGAGATGGGAGTCTTTCGCATACCTAATGTGGAGAAAGCTCCCGCCAGCTGCCTGCCTTTGGCACTAGTCTTGCCGCATGAGCGGCACGCTGCCGGGCTCCACTTTTGCCGCCCGGCATTGAAGTGGATTGGAAGAATGTTTGATTGACGCACAGTCAGTCACGTGCTGAGGAGGGGAAGGAGAAGGGAAGTTGTGCGGAGAGCGTGCGGGAGCCTCATTAATTCATATAAATTCTGGTTACCTAAGGTATGATAATTGTTATTGTTGTTACCTCCGTACAATAGGAGGTACTATTATTGTAGGTAGTCAGGCACAACATCCCGGAGCAACGGTCCAACGGAGAGCTTGCCATGCTTTGTTGCTTGTTCTTGATCGTTCGAAGCTCGCGTACGCACTAGGAGTGCTGTATCGTATGTACCTTAGTCCTACAGTATAGATGACATCTTGTCTCGTAACAGTAAAGTGTAGACTGGAATTCCGCGGAACTTCCACTCATCGTTCATCATCCCCAAAACCTATTGGAATGTCCGCTCAACTTCCGATCCTGCAGATCGTCATCAATCTTGCGAAGAAGATATTAATTTTGTCGCCGTGACTGTAACAGTCTACTTGAATGAGATACTAGGGACATGTACCTAGAGTCGAGGTGGTATTCTGCTAGAAAGAGCGACCTCTCGTATGTGTGTAATAGGGCTACCTACTAGGAGGTACATGTATGTACCTCCAGCTTTGCGCCACAAAACATGTTCCCGCAGATGCGGCACCGACAGAGAGCGCCCGCGTCTCTCGCTCCGCCATCACAGTCATCACACTTCCACGTCGGGAGGTAATAATCGAACTTCTCCACACCGCCACAACACGACACGACCATGTCAGGCTACCTGAGTAATCTGCTCACGCACACGACCTCGCGGTACAATTCCCTGCGCCGAACCCTCCTGTCCAGTGAAGACGACGGCGATACCGAGGACGACACGCACATCTGCCGCGTGCTTCGCGCTCACTACACAGAGAAAGGGCGGCCGTATCCTCCGTGGCTGCCGGCGGATCCAAAGGAGAAGAAAGCAAACCCGCAACAGCAGTATGCGCAACAAGGAGGCTATGGAAGTTATCTCACGAGCGCAGGTGGCAGGAGTCCATACACAGGTGCAGCAGGTCAAGGCGGGACTCGAACCAGTTCAACGCTGAGTGACCTGTGGGATCCGCCGTCTGGTGGCCAAAGTACAGCTGCAACACAGCCGCAGAGCTTGCGCAATGCTCGAAGGCCCACGAGTAACCAGCCCGCTGGTGCCAGTAGTACGAACTTGGCTGCTCCGCAAGCGCGA
The DNA here is from genome assembly GCA_000291705.1 of Sphaerulina populicola P02.02b. Lineage (NCBI taxonomy): Eukaryota > Fungi > Ascomycota > Dothideomycetes > Mycosphaerellales > Mycosphaerellaceae > Sphaerulina > Sphaerulina populicola. The sequence goes on from JH792498.1 coordinate 40,492, forward strand.
CCACTGCCATCGCAGCGCACCGGTAGTTATCAGAGCATGTCCTCCGAGCAGCTGGGTAGTAGGCCAGGCAGTCGTGTGGAGCTGAGCGCGCCCGCCAGCGGTGGTGGTGGTGGTGGTGGAAGTGCACAAGAAAGGCTGAAAGCACGACTGTGGGGAGGAAAGGGCAATGCTAGCACTCCAGCTCTGAGCTCTGTCGGCGCGCCAAATCCCTTCGATCAGCCTCTAGGTGGAGGCAATGCTTCTTATGGCGGTGGTGCCGATTCGCGACGCTATGGCAGACAATGAGCATCTTCTCGTATCAGCGAGCAACATGGGACACCTCTCCTGGACTACGAGATGAGTGCAATAGAACAACAACAACAACAACAACAACAACAACAGTTTCCTGCAGGCGAAGAGACCAGATTCTCACATCCTTGCACATTCCCATGACATTGAGAACCCGTGATGTGGTTTTTCGTGCGTTCTCCTTGCAGCTCGATCATCACGTCGATCAGGTACATTATTTACTGACTTTGTGGATATATAGATAATGAACATGAGCAGAAATCCAACCCAAGCTCTTGAGCCCTCACTATACCTTACCAGGCACCTACTGTTCCAAGCTGGAGCTACTTCCAAGACACTAGCCACTTCGAGACGTGGAGCTGCAGACCCTACCTCAAGGTATATATATTCACTTCTTCCCACCTCTTTCAATTCGAGAACACAATCTGGCTCGGCAACTGGGAAATGCGGCTTTTCCGACTTCTCTTAGAGCCCGTTCGCTTGTTCCTTATAGCTTCTGGCCAGAAGCTGACGCTACGTAAACTCTCGCTCTTGAATGTAGGTCGTTATAGCTAAACCTATAAGCCGGGGGTGTTCGCTTGTACTCATTCTCAGCTTATACGTAGAGTTCTGTAGTAGCCGCCGCCGCGGCTACTACCGCTACTGTCGCCGCTCGTCTATACAGCGTAGGCCGCCGCCGCTGCAGCGCAGCTGTAGCGGCGGCCGCTACTACTACCGTCGCCGCTTCCGTCCATTGTAGGTCCTTATACTCAGAAGCGAGAAAATGAGGTTGATCTGGCTATAAGACGATTTAGCGTCCTTTTTTACGTTGAGTACGCGAGCCTTGCCTCTTTTATGGCAGATCGGCGTAGTATCCACATTATAGCTAAAAACCTGGCTTCTAGCCAGAAGCTATAAGGTGAACAAGCGAACGCGACCGTCTTATAGCTCAGGATAGCCTTATAGCTTCTGGCTAGAAGCTATAAGGTGCTCAAGCGAACGGGCTCTTATAGCTCAGGATGGCCTTATAGCTTCTGGCTAGAAGCTATAAGGTGCTCAAGCGAACGGGCTCTTATCACTTAGAGCCCGTTCGGTTTTCACCTTATAGCTTTTAGCTAAGGTGCTATAAGGCCAGTTAAGAGCTATAAGACGTCGCGTTCGGTTTCTCTCCTTATAGATTTAGCTATAAGACAGAAATCTCTGCTATAAGGACCCACACCTAGAAAATTCGCTTATATAGCTGTTTTAGGTAAAGCGCCTGTGTTTTCTGCGCTAAATCGTCTTATAGCGAAATGTTGCTCTTTTTCCAACTCTTCGCTATAAGACCCGCTTTCTACGCTAGCGGGTACTACCGCTACCAGAAAAATCCACACTTATAAGCTACAAGGGAAGAAACCGAACACAAGGCCTTATAGCATTTAGTAAATTTTAGTTATAAGACGGTTAGAATTCTACGCTATATCGGTAGTGTAAACGTAGTTGTTAAAAGCTATAAGGAAATACCGAACGGGCCCTTACTTCTTCAATATTTGCGAGCAACATTCTCGGCTCGTCGCAATTTCCCCCTTGTTGTGATGTGCTGCTGTTTGATGCGCGTGATGGGGAAGCTCCATTGCGTGCTCGAGCGAACCAGTCAATATCATTGGCGATCTTTTCTCTACCTACCCGGTTCCCTCCCCCCCCCAGAACGTTTGCCAGGCAACATTTGATGATGCACAGATGAGAATGGCGAATTTCCCCATGCTGCTGCCCTTGGTAGTTAGGTGCTTTCGCCATCGAACGTGGTCGTAGCTTGAGAAGATCTTGGGTATATAAGTGCAGACATCTGGTAACTCATTTGCTTATTCTTGTCTGGAGCTATTTCTCTTTCTTTTTTGTTCAACCCCACTTGAACAAACAAGGCAACGAACGAAACACATCTGATCGAGAGAAAGAGAGAGAGAGAGAGAGAGAGAGATCTACCTCACTGTCATCCATCTATCTATCCACCTACTTATCTACCCATCATGTCCAACAAGGAGCTACTACGGGAATATACCGATCCCGCAATTTACCAGCTCCACTACGAGCGCTTCGAACGCCTCGGCCTTCCTCAGTCCCAAGAAGAATGGATTCGGCGTGCTGCAGGTACGTTGTTCATTCAGGTGTATGCTGAGCTGAGCTAACAATGGCTGGCTGGCTGCCTGTCTGAAATGGGTTAGATGTCGCAGAAATTCTCGGACAAGATGCCGCACAACGAGATATCGCAAACAAGTCTCCCAAAGCAGAAGTCGCGTTGTTGAAATCTGCGGGATTGCTCAAGGTGTTGGGGCCGAAGAAATATGGGGGTGGGGAACAGGTGAGTATCGTACCGTACCTTTCGTTACCTTTTACCTTTTACCTTACCTGAGGTGACTTTGTGCGTCGATGTATTATATGCGTGTGATGTGTATTACAGAGGTATTTGAGGGGGGAGATCATCATCACTTCAATGCTGACAGTTGACATGAAACAGAGTTGGGAAACAGGCTATAAAGTTATTCGTGAAGTCGCCAAGACAGATGGTAAGTAGGTGCCTGGTACCTAAGAAGAGAAAGAATAAAGAATAAAGAGAAACCACCGAAAGAACTCACTCACATTTGTCCATTGTTCTACGTCTACTAATACTTCCACCTGATAACGTCTATAGGCTCCCTGGGCATGTTACTCGGCTATCACCTCCTCTGGTCTACCACCGCCAACGTCGTCGGCACCGATGACCAGCAGGAGAGTGTCCAAGAGACCATCATTCGAAACAATTTCTTCGTGGGAGGCGCGGTGAATCCTCGTGACAATGATTTGAAAATTACAGACGACGGAGACGAGATTGTGTTTCATGGGAGCAAGAATTTTAATACGGGAGGTGGGTTTATCTCTGGTTCTTTGCATCAACTTCTTTTTGCTTTTCTTTTTTTGCTGACTATTTTCTATTTTCGAGGAATTCGCAGGTGTGGTGAGCGATCTCACTGTTCTCGAAGGTGTCCTCGATGGCACGGAAGATCACATCTTCACACTGGTCAAGACCGATCAACCTGGAATTCAATTCGCGCATAACTGGTAAGTGAAAGCTCTCCTCTTCTCTCGTTCTTGATCATGAATCAAGAATGAAAGAAAATACACTTGCCGCCACGTTTACAAGCCACCGCACGTTTTCTGACTGACTGATCCTTCCACTTTATCTTTTCTTTTTTTGATCCAGGGATAATGTTGGACTTCGTCTGACCGAGTCTGGTTCCGTCAAAATCGACAATGTTCGCGTACCATGGACAGATGCTCTGGGCTGGGATGCCACGACCAAGCGACCGATCCCTGAAGTGCTGGGCATCCCGTTTGCGAGTTTGCTGTTGCCGACCATCCAGCTCGTCTTCAGCAACTTCTATTTGGGCATTGCACAGGGTGCGCTCGGTGCTGCCACGCAGTACACGCGGAACGGCACTCGTGCGTGGCCCTACGGCGGTGACAATAAAGACAAAGCCACCGACGAGTGGTACATTCTCGAGAGATACGGTGAATATCGTGCGCATCTGGCCGCAGCGGATGCTCTTGCCGATCGCGCTGGCGCAGAGATTGCCAATCTCTATCGCGAAGCGGGCCAGTATGGATCTGTAGTCGCAGGCGAACCTCACAGCTTTGAGGGCAAAGTCAACCCGCATTACCTCGCAAATGCGCATCCGAGTAGCACGGCAGCAGGGCCAAATCCTCCATATACGATTTCGACATCCTCGAGCTTCCAGGCGCCAGAGAGCGTCTCTGCGGACAGCAATGGACTCACGAATGGAAAACATGCACACTCATCACGACGCGCCGTCATCACTGCCCAACGTCGTGGCGAGGTTGCGGCTACAGTGGCACACGTCAAAGTCGTCACCACCGACACCGGCCTCGCTGTCACGAGTGGTATCTTTGAGATGCTGGGCGCTCGTGCTACTGGTAGGAAATATGGCTTTGATCGATACTGGCGCGACATCAGGACCCACTCCTTGCATGATCCAGTAAGTTTGAGGAGAAGTCATGCAATGGATCCATTGCTAACGATGGTTCGTTAGGTTGCGTACAAGAAGCGTGAGGTTGGACGGTACCAACTTCTGGGTGAGATTCCCGAGCCCACGTGGTACACCTGAATAGCCTCGTATCCTGTGGGCTGCGTTTGGTGTTTGGTGTGGGCTGCGGGTCAGATGGGAGGTATTGAGCAGTAGATTTGTGCAGTTTAACGGCTGGACCATAATCAGGCAGTGAGATGTAGTGCTGTATGCCCGTTCTCTAATCAATAGAACATGTCTCCTGCACCACCAAATAAGAAGCAGAAGAAGAAACAGGAAATGTTTCGAGTATAATACCTTTTGCCGCTAGTTAAGGTTCGCGACAGCTGCGCCACGTAATCGCTTGCGCAAGCAGGGACTCCAGGGAGCCAGCCATACCTTCGGAGGTAACATTCGTGGCTGCCAAACACCCAACAGTACCCGTCCTGACCTTACGTATCTACCAACCTGTCAGCAACATCACAAGCTCTACAGCGGTCATGGGCATTGTAGATGTCGTAAAGGTATCGCATCACGAGCCCGAACAACCCCCTGCAATACGGTGTTGTGTATACAGGCTGACATATCCATGCTATCACCAGATCCTCTTTCTGCCCGCTTGCATCGCCGCCGCACTGTACGGTACCATTTCGTACATCATCATACCGCTCATCAGAAACTACCGCGAGCGATACTCGCAATATCTGCCTCTCGATACGGTCAACCGACATACGGAGGGACTGCGAGATCGCATCAGCGACCTCGTACTGCGGCTGGTGATTCCACGCAGACAGGCGGTCTTCGATGCTTCGGGAAGCCGGAGAGGTAGCAGAAGTGGCAGCGGAGATTTGTTTAGTGAAGAAGAGGGCGAGAGAATGGCTGGTTTCGATGCGGGACGAGTGGATCGGACTGTGAGAGGTGGTGATGTTGAGGCGTTGCGGTGAAGAGGAGGCAGTGAAGGTACATGTACCTACCTACGCCTAGGTACATGTAGGTATTGCATGGGAAAGTGCTGTCATCCGCGACTGCCTGAGGTACGGAGCGCTGGAACTCCCTTGGAAGGCCTCGAAAGGCACGAAGAGAGTGCCTGCCAGAGAATAAACCCAAGTCCAGCTTCAGACGTGGGCGTGGGCGTGCCGCTTTATCTGCCACGACATCGTCGCGCCGCTCACCATCCGCCATGTTCGATTCCACAGGCATCCTCGAAGTGTTTTGCCAACGCATCGCATGCCACCACGATGGGAGCTCCAACGCAACGTCCACCGCACAGGATTGCTTCGTGGTCTGCATCTTCATCATGGAGCGCTTCGACTGAATGGGCGGAGACACAGTCAGCGTGAGCTTCTCGATGGACGACGGACCGACGCACGCGATCGATTATGTCTTACGTCCCCAGTCCGAGTATCACACACCATCAAAACCTCGGGCCGAAGACGAGATGCAGTTCTACCATGGCAGCTTGGAAGGACATGGCAGATTGCAAGTGTCATCGGCAACACTTCAACCAGGTACTGTACGACGTTGTCGTCTACGTGTAAAGACATGCTGCTCACATGAGTGCCAGTAAATTTGAATGGCGTGCCGCTGTCCCAGCAAGAACACGATATTAGTAGGCTCGTGATCACTCTGTGCCGGGGATACCAAAGTGCCACCACCGACCCGGTCACTGGAGGTTCGCGTTATCACTTCGTTCCTGCAACAGGTCCTGCAGGTTTTCCGAGCAATGTTGTCTTCTACTACTGTACCTCCTACACTTCTACTTGTTAGTCCCGAGATCGGCGAGGTGTTGGCGCGTAGTTAACCATGCTAGTAGACTTAGGCATGGTGTACGTACACATGTCACGGACTGTGACCTACACAAGTTCCTCGCTACCGAAGCTCGAGCTGAGCTGCACCTCACTAGGAGGTACAGCCCATGACACAAAAGCGTGCCCGAGAGGTGTGAGCCATGCCGCAGATCCCCTCTCTTGATTAGGTGGGTATAGACTTTAACCCTTTCTACCTCCTACCTCCTACCTCCTAGGTCAACGAGTATTCTGCAAGTCCAGGACGTGATTCCGAGGGTGGCTCTCCAACGAAACAGCCAAAACTCATCGACGAGGATGATTATGAGATTTTGATCGAAGATGATGACAAGACTGCCTATTACGGTTCACTTTCTTCATAGGTACTAGGAGGTAGTCGGAAGAGATTTAGTGGGGCTTGGCTTTCGTTTGCTCGTGTCAGACGGAGATAGTCGTGTGCGCAACGCCGTCGCCAGCTACATACATATCTTAGCGGAGGAATGTCTTAGATATTGTCGAGGTTGTATGTACATACAGTACTTGTGAAAGACCGCGCGTGTCGGCGACTACGGCTATTGATCACGACCACCTCGCTCTGGAGCTACTGGTACTGGGCCTTGAGCGGGACAGCAGACATGGTCAGCCTTTTGTGCACCGTGGTATAGACTGTAAGGTACAGGTAGTTAATGTATAAGTCAAGACTAAAGATGCCCTCAATGGCAGTCCTCTACATGATCTGTGCGCTGCGGATCGTTGTCCGCAGGGCTGGTACACACAGCTTCCACCTCCGATGGATAGTCTATCCGCACCCTGAAAACTGCCTAAGAGGGATAAGTTTCCCGCTTTTAGGTGCAGAATACCTAGAAAGTACACTAAGGGCCCTAGAAGGTGGAGTTATTATACCCTGCAAGTAGCAAAATAAAGGTGTTTCGCGATTTTTAATCCTAGCAACGATCGAAATTCCGTCTTTCTATAGGCTTACGGATAGACTATCCATCGGACGTGGAAGGTGTATGTACCTGCATTCTTGCATACAGAGAAAGTGGATGCTCCTGGTTCCGTTGTATACATGACAGGGAGTCAGGGACTCAGGGAGGGCCATGGCCGCCATGCCGCTTAGAGTCCGGCAACGATGCCAGCCCAGCATCGCTACGGCCCACGAGAGCCTCCACGGCGCCGAAGAAGGGTGGCGGCTCAAGTAGACGGTACAGTACTGTACCTCCCTGGACGCGTCCGACGATGGTCCGGAGAGCAACAAGTGAGCGGTTCGTCATAAAAGATCGATTGTGGCAGAGCTGCGCCTCAGAAGTGAGATGTCGGAGGATGTGGCACGGACGCTGTCCAATCGGCGCGATTCCATAGTCGTATGATCTGCCACACATCAGACCATTTTATGTATCCAACGGTGAGGGTCCAATTTGCACCACCGTAGCACTAAGGTACGCCCTCGAAAATACCGACCCGGCGGCTGGTGGTGCTGCTCGTGGTGCTGTTGCTGTTGCTGCTGCTGCTGCTTTTCTCTTCCTTCTTCGTCACCCTCAACCTCCCTCGAATCCGCCTTTCTCCGGCCTGCTATCGCTCCATTGTCACTCGCTTCACCCTCGCTTTCGGTCTGTCCGGTGGAAATTCGGAGGAGATCACGGCGGAAGACAAAGAGACAGACAGAGAGAGAGAGAGAGAAAGAGAGGGTTTTCCTAGGACCACACAAGAGCGAGGGATCGCCGACATTCGGAGCCTACGAAAAGGGCGCAAACACAAAAGTCGTCTCGTCCCGTCACGTCTCTCGCGTCGTAGTACCACCCACGACATTGATCCCTACGACTTACATCCTCCCGCACCACGCGGCGCAGCATTGGCAGGATGGCGTCCGTCATGGAGACGTTCAATGCCACCAGCACTGCCCTTCCTGACTCAGTACACGCTGTCATTGCATCCGCGCAGACGGGCATCCTGAGCAAGGCCTTCGACAACTTCTCCTCGCCCGTGGGCTGGTTTGGCGTGTTTTTGGCAGTGTTCCTGGCAGCTGTCATCTACGATCAGAGTGAGTCTCTCCCGCCATACATGTATCGCCAGCCCCAGCGACGACACCTCCGCCTCACTCCGCTTCGCTCTGCAACGCTGCAAGCGTCATCAGTGACACGCGAGTACCAAGCGCTCCGGAGCTTCTGCTAATTGACTTTTGGCGTACAGTCTCATACTGGCAACTCAAAGGGCCTCTGGCCGGCGACTCATGGAAGATTCCCTTCATTGGACCATTCCTCGATTCTGTCAATCCCACATTCGGCAAATACTACACGAAATGGGTCTCCGGCCCCCTCTCGTGCGTCTCGGTCTTCCACAAGTTCGTGGTCATCGCTGCGACTCGCGACATGGCCCGCAAAGTCCTCAACAGCCCCATGTATGTCAAGCCCTGTGTCGTTGACGTTGCACACAAGCTGCTTCGTCCCGACAACTGGGTGTTTTTGGATGGGAAGGAGCACGTGGAGTACCGAAAGGGTCTCAATGGACTGTTCACCCGAAATGCGTTGGAGAGCTATCTTCCCGGTCAAGAGGAGGTCTACAATGAATACTTTGAGGAGTTCTTGCGCGAGAGCACAGCCGCGGGTGGGCACAAGGCCTGGGTGTACCAGCTGCGCGAGCTGCTGTGCGCTGTATCATGCCGCACATTTGTGGGACACTACATGTCCCGCGAGCAGGTCAAGCGCATCGCAGACGACTACTACATGATCACTGCCGCGCTCGAGTTGGTCAACTTCCCCATCATCCTACCGTACACCAAGACGTGGTACGGCAAAAAGTGCGCCGACAAGGTTCTCGAGGCATTCTCCAACTGCGCTGCCAAGGCCAGAGTCCGCATGAAGCAGAGAGGCGCTGAGCCGGAGTGCATCATGGACCGCTGGATCACCCAAATGATTGAGTCTGACCGTTACCGAGCACGCATTGCCAGCGGCGAAAACGTACCTGCCGAGGAGAAGCCAGCAATGCTCCTCCGCAACTTCTCCGATATCGAGATCTCCATGACGGTCTTCACGTTCCTCTTCGCCTCGCAAGACGCGACCTCGAGTGCTGCTTCTTGGTTGCTGCAGATTGTGGCGGACCGGCCCGACGTCTACCAACAGATTCGCGAGGAGGCCGACAGGATACATCCCCGAGCAGAAGACCCCATCAGCCTCGAAATGCTCGAGAGCATGACCTACACTCGCGCAGTAGTCAAGGAAACGCTCCGATACCGCCCACCAGTCCTCATGGTTCCTTACCTGGTCAAGAAGGACTTTCCCATTCCCGAGGGTAATTATGTCGCTAAGAAAGGCACGATGATTATCCCTTCGACGTGGCTGTCCCTTCACGACCCGGAAGCATACGAGCAACCCGATGAGTTCGTGCCGGAGCGATGGATCACCGGAAATGCAGAAGAGCAAGGCAAGAATTGGCTGGTGTTTGGCACTGGTCCGCATTACTGTCTCGGTCAGACATATGCGATTCTCAATCTGATGCTCATGGTGCACAAGCTGAGCGCTTCGTACAACTGGACGCACCAGATCACACCCCGCAGTGAAGAGATCAAGGTTTTCGCCACCATCTTCCCCATGGACGACATGCTCTTGCAATTCTCTAGACGAAGAGCGACTTCATAGACTTATAGAACGGCACTAGATGTGCTCTTTTTTTTAAAAAAAAAGAAACTTGGTTGCTTGGGTGTGGAGCCGTACGCAGTCGCGCAAAACAGTGCGCATTTCACACATTGCGTGGCAGCTTTCCTGCACCACGCTGGAGAGAGAGAGAGCGCGAGAGAGAGGGTTATTTCACCTGCCGTGTACGTAGTAGCTACATAGGTGGTGGTGGTGGTGGTAGTTGGTAGAAGCAAGCATGGAGGAAGCAGCCAAGGCCAGTAAACGTAATACCAGACAAGACATTTTTTTTTTCAAACCTCTTGTGTCTCCGTCCGATGATTTCGAAATGTCATTGGAAGTACCTTGTGTACTTATGTGCCTCCTCCTGATGTAGATACCTTATAGAGTCGCTTGCCTCAGGCGCCTGCTAGGCATCTCACGCCTGATCTTAAAGATAATCTGGATTTACCCAAGGTAGTAGGTAGGTAGGTTTTTATACCCCCAAAGAGACGCGATAACAGGTATCTACGAATGTCGGCTACCTTATATTCACAGCCCTCGGATTGTCACAGTAGTAAGAACTTCGTCTTGTTGTAGAAATGGATTACCTACTGCCAAGCAGAGGGCAGGCAGATGAATTGGACCAAGATGCTGCCAATTCAAGGCATTCGGAGAGAGCCTCCAGGGGTTGAGTTGTACATAGCTCCATGAGAGCGTCATCTTTTTGACCTCGGCCCCTAATGTCAGTTTAGTACCTATGTATCTTCGTGTTCATGGAAGGTCGGGCCGTTTTCCAATAAGACCTCTTCGGGACTCGTCTGGCGGCGACCGGGTTTATACCCTATAGAGTAAGTCGAATGACATGGAGAGTAAGGTGCCTAGGTAACCCCGACGTAGGCTGATGTCATGTACTGTAGAACCGGGTGGGAAGAAGCACAGGAAGATGACTGTGCGTGAGGTCGGACATGTATACGATACACTCCAAGCTCAGTTGTATCGCTTGAGTTCACGCCAGGGCAGGTTCCTATGACGATATCCAAGAATTGCGCATTCCAGAATGCCTGACGATCAAGAAGCCTACGCAGGGGCTCCTGAGAGAGAGCAAAATGCCATCTCCAGGCTGGTTGCGGCTACAGGGCAAGATCGGAGCTCCCTCGTTCTATGTCTCGGTCCTGGCAAGGAAGGGCTGAGCAGGGAGCGGCCATTCAGCTAGGGACTTGGACAGTTTTGGCGTAAGACGAGACCGAGTGGCGAAGATCCACACGGAAGAGCACGAGCCTGTCAGTCCTGTTGGGCAGCTCTTTAAGGAGCATGTGTCACGGTCGACCCGCGAGTGTTGTGCAAGTTGCTCAAGGATGGCATTCGGGGTGGAAGCCTTGACGCCTGAAAGAGCCCGTGAGAGCTCTACTGATGCACTTCATCGTTCTGTGCTTCATTGCCACTGGGATCGGGATGGAGTCCTGCAGTACGCGAGTCGGCTTGCCGGGCTTTGCTGACGCGCTTCTTGTGGCTTTTGCTTGATATATGCTGTTGCCACTGAGTTGGCGTGACAGAAGTAGTGTCGCAAACAGAGCAATACTGCTTGACCCAGGCCTCGGGTGCGCCAGCTAAGTCGTCTCGTTTAGGCTGCAATTGCTCGGCTGCGACTGTGGATAATGTCGATGGCGCCGGCATGTCCTCAGCACGCAGATACTGCGCTGTGAGCTGCAAAGCCGGATCGACCACGGTCTCCTCAAATCTGGAGACGTCTGACCCATCGAGGAGGTACATTTGATGCGAAGCGTTGGCCTGCATGAGTGCATTGACTAATTTGATGCGAATCCAGCGAACCTGACGCTTTGCGTACTGTCGTGTTGAAGCTTGAGTGGCCTCCAGGGCTATGGCTTTCAGCTTTTCAAGTGTTTGCTGTTCGCCAACGCTTGTGTGCAGTTTGCGAACATAGTCTCGGAACTCCCTGTAGCCGATGCTGACCCATATGCCTTTGCCGTCGTCTACACGAGTGCCCTGTGTTTCTTGATCACGGGCAAATCTGTCGAGCGTATCCACCTCGTCCAGTAAGCCATTCGCTAGCATTTTATCGACGCGCTTGTCGAGTCGCTCACGCAGCACTGCCGCCTCGCAATGCACCCATATGAGCAGTGCGGGAAAGCGCATCTTCGGCTCTCCAGCTTCCTCTGCACCCACTTCCTCTTTCCTCGCTCGTTGCTCCGCATATATGTCAGATGCTCTCTTGCCCGTCTGGAGGTAGATCTCGAGACTGCGCTGTATCTTGCGCCTATCGTTCGGATGCCAGCGGTCTGCCATGACGGGATCTATTCGATTGAGCTCTTTCAGGAGGACGTCCGTAGGCTCTTTCAGGATGGGCCACTTGTCAGACGTGTCTGCGATGAACTCGCGCTGCTCCCTCTCCTCTTCACCTTCAGCCAGACGATCGTAGAACAGCAGACTCTGAGTATAGTAGTGCGTGCCGCCCACCAGAATCGGCAGTTTCCCACGCGCCCGAATCTCCTCTATGGTCTTGAGCGCATGGCGGATGAAGGTGCCGACCACCCACGTCTGCTCGTGCAGTGCGATACATCCGAGCAGGTGATGCGGTATGCCTTCCTGCTCCTCGGGCGTGATTTTGTTGGTGAGAATGGGCAGGCCGGCATACAACTGCATCGCGTCTCCATTGATGATCTCGCCATTGAATCGCTTGGCAATGTCGACGGCCAGCTGCGTAGAGACTGCGGTTAGTGTGTCTTTCTGGTCAGTAGCAGCACGACAGACGTACAGCAGCGCCTCGGTCGACGACGACCTACCTGCGATTTGCCAGTCCCAGTGGCGCCAATCACCGCTACGAGCGGCTGTTTCGGCGGCGAACGCGTCATTATGGACGGCGACGGCGACCTCAGCACGACGCGGGATAGCAATAGCATGCGTGAGGTGGTGTTGGTATTGTCTGTCGTGGGAATGTATCAAAAGGCAAAAGGCTGCAAACGTGTAGCCCCACCAGGCTGGCTGAACTAGTCTACTTGATGACACTTATACTCACTCACTCTTCCAGCAAAATCTACTAGATCGATTTGTTTTACTGATTCTTCCATTATTGACGCCTACACACGCACATTGACTACTCAAGAAACACCAAAATGGTACAAAAAGCCGACCAGAAGCCTCCCACCATTACGGTAAAATGACAAACCACTCCCTCCGCATTTACACGGTCGCACAGAAGACTAATTGTTTCTCCAGGTGAACAACCTCTCCTACCTCTTCCCAGATGGAAGTGCAGGTCTGCAAAACGTCTCACTCGACCTCCCTGCCGGGGCACGTTGTCTTCTCATAGGCGGTAAGTCTTGCGAATTGCCCACACTTCTCTCGTTGTCCAAGGAGCTAAATCCTCAGAGCAAATGGCGCGGGCAAGACAACACTCCTCCGCCTCCTGAGCGGAAAACGTATGGCCCCCGCAGACACCGTCTATGTCGCAGATATCGATCCATTCGCCATGGGCCTCGAAGGCGTGACCTACTTGGGCCTGGAATGGGTCCTCAATCCCATCGTTCGCAGCGACATTGCTGTTCCTGAGCTGCTCAAGTCTGTGGGCGGTGACCACTACCCGGAACGAAGAGATCAGCTCGTGAAGATCCTCGATGTGGATCTTTCGTGGCATCTTCATGCCGTTTCTGATGGCGAACGGAGAAGGGTGCAGCTTTGCATGGGCTTACTCCGTCCCTGGACGGTTCTGCTTTTGGACGAAATCACAGTGGACTTGGACCTCTTATCTCGACACAACTTCCTGCAGTTCTTGAAGCAGGAAACCGAGTCGAGACAATGCACTATTGTCTACGCCACCCACATTCTGGACAATTTGGCTCAGTGGCCAAGTCATTTGGTTCATATGTCTCTCGGTAAGGTGAAGAAGTGGGGCGCAATTGACACTTTCACTGTGCCCAAGACGGATGGTGGTGAAGAAGGAAACAGTCGCTTGGGCCAATTGGTGATGGGTTGGTTGAAAGAGGATCTCGCAGAGCGGGGGCCGAGAAACCAGCCGCGCAGTGACGGGAAAACGTACGAGAGCCATGAGGGAAAGGGAGGGTATGGGCACGAGACCTACAAGAAGGATGATTGAGAAGGCATAAGTAGTGCGACTGGTGATGGATCTCGGCTGGAGAATCGAGCGTCGATTCAGTTTTGGCAGGGAGAAATGGCAGGACAGCGCGATTCAACACGACGACAATTCGACCCAACAGTAGCGCTGATTTTCAACAGATATACAGGATGCATGAAGTGTGGTTTGCCCTCCCCCCCCCTTTTTTCTACCCTCACTCGACTCTCATCGACAGGCGCAGGCAGTTGCTGCTAGTGGACTCGCGACAGTCTTCTCATTTGAACATGAGCTATCACCATCAGTCTTTTCCCGTTCTGCCCAGTCTTACCGATCCTTGCTCAATCTTGGTCAAGTGAAACGCTGCAGTGATCCCGCCATTTCGAAGAAGGTCCCGCAGTCTACTTCGCGCACCGATTTCTCTGTCAGCTAAGTCCATGGCGTGTGTACGTCTTTTACGGTGTCGCGGCGCAGGTATCCGAAAAGCAGAGAACCGGTTTATGCATATCTACGCATGTGACCCACATCATCATTCACTCGTTCTTTCCGCATTCGGCCCCTGAAGTCGCGTTGCCACACGCAAATTACCCCAGATTTCACTTACACTTACTCAGCGTTGTCACAAACCTCTCTCACCCACAACCTCCTTGACACCCTCTCGTCACCAACGCCACCCTCTCGTCACCAACACCACCCTCTCTTCACCAAAAAACACCGTCTCTTCACCAACGACAGCACCGCGCCGTCAACATGCCCAGCGTCAAGCCGCAAAGCGAGGGCGAGAATAATCCGTTCAACTCGGAGCTGAAGTTCGTCTCCGGCGGCGACAAAAGCACCTTCACCAAGACTCCTGCCAACATCACCAGAGACCACTTCGATGGCCCGGGTCTCGATAAGCCTGTCCAACGAGCTGGCAAGGGCGCAGCGAGGAAGCGCAAGGCCGCCGCCAATGGTGACGATCCCGGCGCCCCAGCCTCCAAGAAGTCGAGGGGCAAGGGCAAGGAGAACGCGGCCGCCACCCCAGACACCGAATCCAACCCTGTGGTGAACGCATTGCCGCCAGAGCAGAAGCAGAAGCGCCGATTCAAGGGCAAGACCGCGGCTTCGCGCCTGATTCCGAGAACCTATGAGTCATGCGACGAAGCTGATAGGATGCTGGTTGGCTGGAGAGACGAGAGCAAGGACTGGGGCCCTATCAAGGCTGAGTGGAAGCGCTTGACTGGCGAGGCTACAGCTCAGAGCACTCTGCCAAACCGTTACGCCAGAATCAAGTAAGCAACCCCGTCCGTGTCTTCTCTCGCTGCCAGACATGCAGAGAAAACATATATTGGCCTTGGGGAGAAAAATGAGGAGCATCCTAACTAAGATTGTGTAGGACCAATTTCGGTATCCTCAACGAAGAAGACAACGCCTTGCTAATCCTGACTAAGCGCGAGATCGAAGACTCTTTCCAGGCGCAGAAGTGGACCTTGGTTGCGAACCTCCTCGTCTCGAAGGGTGGCAAAGACCACACTGCCTGTCCAATCATCCTCCAGCGCCAGTGGAAGAAGCTCATGTCCAAGGGTGGCGCGATCGTGCCAGACGGTATCGTGGATCAGGATTTCGAGGATCCTCTCCCCGCCAGCAATGATGATGATAATGAGAATGATGCGGACGTTGAGTGAGTTTGGCAAAGAGTGGGCGGGCAGTGTATGTAAAGTATGCGAGATACCCAGGATAACTCGACTTTGAAATGGTCAAACCCCCAGATACTCTTGGAGGTGTCAGAATGATAGCGGCAAGAATGCTCTGAATTTGTGTACCTAGGTAGGTTAGGTACCTTACTTGGGTATTGATACTTACATCTGCCATTAAACCCTCCACCCCCAAAAACAAATTGCTGTCATGAGGTCAAGTAAACTTTTTCTCCCCCTCGAATTTTCGTTTTGATACCAACAGCAAATGGGTCTTCGACTTGCACCATGCACTGCGTTTTGATCGAGTGTTAGTTAAACTTGTCAGAGAAGCTTTGAACAATATTGTCCCTTCGACTCTAATTGACTTTTATCGACCATCTGATAGATACCCGGTAGCTTTTCCCAGCAGGTTTCTCACCACGAAGAAATGCAGTGCGCCAGCGGAGAGGAATGACGCAAATGCCATCGCCTATTGCAGAGGCTATCAGAGGCTGTTCGAGTCACTTGCTCGGTATTATCTACAACCTGTATGGTCCAGCTCCCAGCTGGAACAGGTATTTCCTCAAGTGGTTCATCACACAATGTGAACAGCTTTAACGCCGGTCACGTCTACGATCGTCATCATAGTGCCGCCTGCTTCCACCACCACTATTTCGGTCTCTGTCATCTCGGCTGCCACGCTCTCTCCTCGAGTCGTATCTGTCCCTGTCATCGTGTCGACGATCGTCATGTCTCCTCTCCCGGTCACGGCTCCGAGGTCGATCTCTGGCTCTGTCGAAATCTCTATCATGGTCACGCTGAGTGTTCTTCTCGACGTCTGGCTGGTACACGATTTCCGGCGCTGGCGAAGGTGCACGAACAACGCTCTGCAGCATGGTGCTCGGCATCTGCTGTCTTGCCACTCTGGGCTCTTTTGTAGTTGCAGCAGCAGCACGAGCATTGTCACGTTCACTTCTTCTGTCGTGAGTGCGATCGTCCACATTTCGCCGGGCATCGGCGTCCTGTGGACGGCTACTATCTCGACCACGATCGCGGTCGCGCCTGGAGAATGCTTCGCGATCTCGGCCTCGGTCTCGGTCTCTATCACGGTCACGAGAGGAATCGTATGGAAGTGGTACTTCGATCTCCTCCTCACACTCTTCCCATTCCTCGGCATAGTAGCGGTTGACTTCAACTCGCTCTTCAGTAGCCCGCTGCGGGTTGAGCATGAAGCGCAGTGTGCCGTCGGTCTGTGGAGTGTGCTGGCTTGTGGCAATGTATGCATTGACTGGCTGGGGTGCCTGTGCCCCTGGCTGCGGGGGTGAGATTGGTGTAGGATGGCCATCAGCCACGCGCAGAGTAATGGTCGGGTCGGTGACATTGTCAGGAGAGGGAGGAGGCTGGATCACAGTGTAGCGTGGCAGGCCAGAATCGGAGCACTCCTTGTTCAGGGCAAGGCGGATACGGAGGAGATCGTCGAGAGAGTATCTGGTGCCGAGGATGGAAGATGCGGTGTTGTGTGTGTACAAGTCGAGAGCATCCAGCAGTGTCTCCATGACTTCTTCGCGTGTGGTATGCCAGCTGCCCAAGTTGAGCTGCTGCAGATTGTCGCGTACGATGCAGGTGTTGTCTTCCGACTTCGCAGCTGTGAAGTGTGCAGCCAGCTCGAGACTTGCCAGAGCTAGCGTTGAGCTCGTTTGCTTCAGAGGTGCAAAAGTGCGGTGCAAGTCCGTCAGGACCGTCCAAGCCAGCTGCGCAACCTCTCTCACATCCGGGCTCGGCGGCAAGCTCTTGCCAATCTTGACCAGAGTGTGATGCGGTGCTCTGCTCCTAAAATCAAAGCCACCGCTCTCCAAGATCAGCCGCTCTATGCCGATGACCATCCGACTATGTGTCTCGAACATGGGATCATCTGTGGCAACGTGGTCCTGGTTGTTTGGCAGCTTCAAATTGTACGCAGCCGCCAGAATGTCCCTGCTCTTTTTCAAAGTATCCTCATTCTTGCAGCTCGTCAGCAGACTGGCAGCCGCCGCATCAATCCACTGATAGTCCTCTTTCGGGTGGGCAAGTCGGAATTTGTGGTAGTAGACGACGGCCGTGGTGAAGGTCTTGATGGGCAGTTGAAGGGCACGGCGTACGTTATCCAGCCAGGCAACTCCCTGCAGCCTGACGGTATCTTCTCTTGCCTCTGCTAGACTCCTCTCCTGCGCATCGAGCCCCTCGGGCGCCAGTCGCTTGTCGATGGCTGCTTGCGTGATGTATGAAGCCGAGACCCGGATTGTCGATGGATGCGGTCCGATAATCTTGGCTTCGCCATTCGACATGCGCTTGCTTGCTCCCATTGTGCCCATTCCAGCTTGTTCGGGCGGCACCGATCCCTCTGTGACTGGCGATGCTGCGGGCGATGCACTGGCGACCAACGTGGCGCGAGATGGATGCAGTTCGTGCGTGGACTTTGTCGTCGGCGTGAACGCGAACGCGACCGGAGCCAAGGCCGCCGGCGGACCCACTTCGGCTTTTCCGGGCCCGGAGGAACTTTCTTGCTTTCCCATGTGCGCCGTCCATCCCCTATTCTGTGCAATCGGCCTCCTTGTTGCAAAAGAAGATTCCCCGTCTCCATCTCCATTGACACGATGGCCAAATTCGTTGTTGAAGTTGTGCTGGTGGGCCCCGAGGATTGGCGTGAGCTTCATAGCCCGAACACCGCTGGGCAAACTGGTCTCTCTTTGTCCGCCGTAGCGCTGCCAGTAGGGCGATGACCCAGCTTCTCTCGACTCTGACCGAGATTGATCAATAGGCTGGCGGTCTTGAGGTATATGAGCTGGACGCTGCCGGACACTCTGCGGCTCTCCGGAGGGCTCGCGACTCGATCGATCCGGTTCCAGCTGCTGTACAGAAGATGCCTTTAGGCCTTCCTGCTTGCTGCGTACTTGCTCTGCTTTCACGAGCTTGAAGAGATAGTCTTGTTCCGGCCTAGAAATCGGCTTGCTGCAACAATTCCTCGGGAGGTGGCCCATGCTACCACATCGTACGCACAAGGGATTGCCCCACACGAAGCGATAAATGGCCGCGCCATTGACGAAGTCGTTTGGGGACAAGGCGGGATCGAAGGTCTGGTATGTAGTTGCTTCCCTCAAGATCGGCATAGTTGGTGGCGCTGGAGCTTGGAACGATGACGGCGCAACGTCTTGCATCGTCCTGAGTGCCTCACCGTCGCGCCGAGTAGGCTGACCACCAGCAAGTGTCGGGCCCAGTGGTCCCAGGGATACCGTACTAGGATCGGCATGCCGCTCAAAGGCCCATGGCGGTCGATGACTGTCCACGGCAGTCGCTCCCGCCTGTGCCGAATGTTCAAGATGCATCCATGGCGGCGGCATACGCGCGCTCTCTTGGGGAACTCCGCGAGTCGTGCTGCTACCACTCGATGGCCTCGATTCGAAGTCCTGTAAGTACTGGCGTTAGCAAACAAATAGCTATAGTTGAGCTTGTTACTTACTCTGCCTGGTGTCTCTCGATATTGCTCCAGCATGGAACGTGAGGTCGCAGAGCTGGCCACTGTCCGCGAACTGCCATGATTGCCTGCAAGATCCCGAGAATTTGGGCTTCTGTGTTCATCGAACACATCTCGGGGCCCATCCTCGAACCGTTCCTCACCGTCGGAAGTTGGTGCTTTGCTCGTGTTGTGGAAGCCCCAGATTCTCGTCATCACTTCCGGTGCTGGGTGACCCCATCTGCAGGAGACGCCATTCTTGCAGTCAACGCCTGGCGACGCATAGAACTTACAGATGCCGTATTTCTCCCAAGGCACAAACGCCATCCTCTTATGTCCTTGGCCCGCACGGGAGCTACTCAGTTCTGCTGTGGTGACGAAGTAGTAAGTGCGGTTCAAAGTTGGTCGGGTGTGTTGCTGAATTGCGCGTGCGGTGTTTGCTGTGCGAGCAGCCGTTTGCGCTTGTCAATAAAAGTGGGAACGCCCGCTCGCTTCACTTCACTCCACCTGAATTGGAGCTTGTTACATGGTAAGAAGGAGTAGCTGGCAGATCTCTACAAGAATTTGAAGCTCTTCTACATCGCCAATACCAGCGGTGCGATTGGAGTCCCTCGAGCACGGTGTCTGGCCCGCCAAATGGGTGTCGTTTGCTCAAATGCGGCGGCACGATGAATCGGCTACATGCACGAAGGGGCAGCTCATTCCGTGCAACTGAGCTGGCCTGCCAGTGCCAATGCTGAGAACGAGATGATGTTCAATTGCTTCACTACAGATAGCTCTCGATTGCTACAGACTTGTCCATGAGACCTCACCCTGGGGAACTCCGCGACAACGAGACGGAAGAGGTGGATTTTTTGCACGCAAGCACACACACACACACATACACACACCACATATCTTACCACCTTCTGAAGATACGGCGTTCTTCTACACAGATCATCATCACCAGCTTCGCTATCTTTAGACTTCCCTACGAGCAAGCGCTGAGCGGTCGCTATCCTTAGGCGATAGTCGTCCTGAAGCAAGTACCGCAATGGCAAAAGTCAAGAAAGGCTGACCGTCTGGTTCCATTTGGCTTCGAAACTCATGACATGAAGAGGATAGATGGAGGCAAGAAAGCATCGTGAGACTTGATAGAGAGCGTGTTCGAAAGGAGCAGCCAGATCTGATGTCCTTGGAGAGTGATATGGTTGTTCTTAGTAGAACCAGGATGGGTGGACTCGGGCTCGCCGTATCCGCTATGCCTTGGACAGTGTGGTCTATAGAAGTCTCAAAAACGCTGCTTGATTTGGTGAGGAGCGCGACGCGTCGCGATCCGCGTAAATGGGCACTAGGCAGGCTGCAGCTCCTCGTCCGAGTCGAGTTATCAAGAAAATAACTCTAGGGGGTATGGCAATATACTTCACATTATGTGCTCTCTTTGCTTTGGCTTCAATTCACTTTGCACTTCGAAGGAAGCTTCTCTCGATTCTTGGCCGAGTAATCCGGTCTGTATCTCCGTCGATTCTCCGAGCTTTGTTACTTGTACCGTTGTACGATGTTTTATCTTGTTGCAAAATGGAACTTGAGTCTTGCTAAGGAAAAAAACCCCGATTTATTAATTACAACCTACCTAATATGCCGCCCGTGGACCGAAAAGAAAAACAAGGGCTGCCCGTAGACGCAGGGTCACCAACTAGCGTGGCACTCACGGCATGTAACCCGATTGGGCCACCCAGGTTCTTCTACAGTCCGCATTCCAAACGACCTCACTCATCACCACCACAATATTTGCAATGGTAACCTGAAACCCCGAAAAGGCTCAATGGAACGTATCATCAGCAGGAACGAATTACTGGCCACGATATCCCCGTGTCCATCCTCCCCCGAGCCCGCGGCGCAAATCAAGCACATACAAGAATTCGATTTCATCCATCATGAAGAGCTACCCGACGCGATCAATGACCAGATCGAAGCCAGTGACGAGGACGGATTTGCTTTCCAACTCTTTGCACCGCCTTCAGGAAAAACTACGACCTCGACTGTCCCAACCAAAATTCGACTGGACTCTCCCGACCTCACAGATGTGGAGCCAGGATTGGTGAGACCCAATCGTGACAGCAGATACTATTTCACCAGCGCGCCCGGGCCTGAGCAACAGCAAAATTTCGAAGCTGCCGCCCTCTCCGGTGAAGATGTCGTCGCGCGATCATCATCATATTGCCCAGGGTTGGCCTATTCCTGGAAAGTACTGCACATACCCGCCACGAAGAGGCAGCGACTCCGGTTGAAATCCTCCGATGCTCTCTTTGCCAAGCTTGTCAAAGACAGCCACCCTGCGAGCAAACGTACGCGTCCGGGCAAGAAAGCCCGTATCGCTGAGCGGCAGAAGGCCGCAGTAGCGAAAGCTTCACGAGAAATTGCCGAGGCGAAGGAATTGCGGGAGCGAGAGAAGCGAGTTCGCCGTAATCGGGAGAAGAAACTCAAGAAGAAGGGAAAGGCAAAGGCGAAGAAGGCTGAAGCGCTTAGTGCGCTCGCAGCAGAACCCGCTTCGGTGGCTGATGATGAAACAGAGATGGAGGATGATGGGTGAAAGCGCGACAGAGACCCTCCTCTGGAGAGAGACTACCTACCTAGGAATGGCCCAATGTTGTTGGGGTTTTACCTGCTGCTGATGCAATATCATAATTGGCGCAAATGGACGACTTTGCTGGACTCTCGAGTACCCAATAAATACGATGTAGGCACGATGCCCAACACCCATCACCCCGGCTTCATCAGCCCGTCAAGTCTATATACTAGCAGAAATCTGGACCCGGATACTATCCACCAGCATGTGCACCTCGCAATCCTCGCTAGAGTCTGAATTACCGCATATTCTCCCAGGAGAGCTCTCAAGACGCTCTCGGACGCCTGAGGTGTACTTGGGGATGAGGATGTTTGTCCTGCCGGGTCAACAAATTTCTTCCTGTGTGACTCGGCATGATTGCTGAGATACGTCCTTCTCCATAGCTATAGCTGGACCATGAGGACCTGGAAATCATCATCATCGCCTCCAGAACACTTTCCAACCCGTGATCACGTCCATCTTGGTGCGAGCTCGATCTCATGTCGGAAGACAATATGGAAGCAGAACATATACACACTGATTTCATGCATTGATTGCTATGTAGTCGATGGTAGCATTTCAGCAAAGGGCAGGTTCAGAATGGCTTAAGACATGCAACTTCTAAGGCTTATAGTATTTTCTCCAGTCATGCACATCCTCGAATCCCAATACCTCAACAATCTTCCTGTTGCTCAATGGAGCTTCCCACTCGCCCATCTTCCTCGTAATCTCCACATTGGGACACGTTTCCTTCAAAAACTGCTCTGTGGGGACTTTGGTAGTGATGGTAGAGTTCGTCGCATTGAACACCTGCATCTCGTCAGCATGACTTCCCGGAAGTGGTAGAAAAACTGGCTATTGGCTGCCACAGACCTGAAACCCGAGGCCCGACTTGTCAATGCAGCGACTGCAGATTTGGCCCAGATCGCGAGCGTCAATGTAGCTCCAGGCGTTGCGCTTCCGCGTTTCGGGCTTGTTCACGTGAGTGGGGAAGTCTCTCGCATACTCGTGCGGCTCGATGACGTTCCCGATTCGCAATGCGTAGATGTCGACGCCGTATCTGCGGGCGAACGTGCGAGCGGTCTTTTCGCCACAGATCTTGGATAGAGCATACGAGTCCATGGGGTCGACGTCGTAGTCTTCTTCGAGAGGGAAGGAGTGGTAGTCGTGGTCTCCCTCGGCAAAGCAGACGCCGTAGGTAGTCTCGGAACTCGCGATGATGATCTTCTTGACTCCCAGTTTGCAGGCTGCTTCGATGACCTGAGAGGAGTGAGTGGTGAGTATGGGAGGGGGAGATATTGACAGTTGTTGTTGTTGTTGTTCAGCATACGTTGTATGTGCTCATCACGTTGGCCTTGAAACATTCGTTGTCTGGAACGAGCATGTTGCGGGCATAGGCGGCGAAATGGATGACCACGTCTGGTGGGGGTTCCGGGTGACCTTGCTCATAGCCAGCGGAGTCGAAGTGCGTCGTGAGGGCAGTGAAGACCTGGCCGCCATCGGTAAGGTCTGTCTTGAGGGTGTATACGCCCGCACTGGAATCGGGAAACTCGACCAAGTCCAGATTGAGGACCTGCCTGGCTGTGGTCAGTCTCTCTACCGACTACCACCTCCTTAGGTTCAATATGAACGGCTCAGACTTGCCTTGTGGCCTTGCTTCAATAGCTCGGGAATGACATGACGTCCGGCCTTGCCGCTACCACCGGTGAAGACGACTCGCTTGCCCTGGGTGGTCATTTTGGAGGGTGCAGGCGGGATACCTTATTCGGGTACATGTAGGTGAAAGAGAGATGGCATAGATATACAGGTCGTGATTCGTGAATACATGATACACCTAACTTGGTCGTAGAATATCCATACTAGGACCATTAGGTACCTTACGGGTAATATACCTCCTAGTAGTGCCTTAGTAAGCTGAGAAATATCAAGCATTGCGGGCCGCTTCGCTTCCTCCCTTCCCGCTGCTGTCGATCTTGTCAGCTTCTGTCAGAATCATCCCGAGCTTTCATTCTCATTCTCTTCCATTTCTTCCTCCTTCCACCCATCATCGTACCTCCCAGTTACTACACTGTACTTCTACACCTCCCGCCAACGATTCCATTCTTGTCGACATCGTCACCAGCAGTGATGTGACCGACCACCACCACTCCATGGACCAGGCCACCTCCACCGACCATCGATGACGTCCAACCGGCTACCGCTCTTGCGAACGCTTCTGCCCTCTCGCCTGCGCGCCAACCATGCTCATGCCATCACCATCACCGCTGCCACTTCCTGTCCCGAGCCGCACGCCTGTTTGAACAATTCTTGCAGATGCTTCGCCCGGGTCAACGACGTCGAGCCATGCAGCAGAGACATCTGGTTTACAAGTGCTGCGCCGCGATACTTAGCGCCTGATCTCCCTCCTTCCTCCGACTACAAACCGCCCGACGAGAGGACTGTCAAGCTGGGTCGCACTGTGAGATTACTGCACGAACGACTGCCGACTTTGCTCAAAGAGCCCCTTCCGTCAGAGGTACTCTCACCAAGCATTACGCTCCATCTCTTCCCATCGACGCATCCACATCTACCCACCGTGTCTGGCCGTCTGGGTTACATTGCTGCACTATGGACTGCGCCAGTAGCCTGGGGCCGTATGCCGCTGATTGGCAATGTGAGGCTCGAGATTCTGGCAGAAAGGATGATCCAGAACGGAGGTACCGCTGTGCCACTGGCGCAACGTGAAGAGAAGCTGGTCGTGAAGTGGAAAACATGCGGCAAGACTACACATCGTGATGGAACGGGCGGTATTTATCGAGGTATGGGACTGGCTGCCAAGGATCCCGTGGAGAAAATTAGGGGCTTCATTGCAGGCACGCGACAAGGCTCACAAGCGCATGAAGAGCCCGAGGAGTTTCGCGGCATCTTCATCTTCGAATTTGACGAGGAAGGCCGCGTCAGTAAGCACACCATCGAACACGCTGAAGAAGGCGGGCACTGGGACCGTACTGCGCGAGTGGTGTCTGTGACGGATTGGCTGCTAGGCCATCTGAATGGTAAGAGACGATACAATGAGCCCGCACTCGCGCTGTGTGAGGAGAGACCGCACTGTCGCGGGATACGACTGGTTGATCGAAGAGAACCGCATTGATCGGGTCAATGCCTGTGATGATACCCAGACGATGGCGCAGCCTGAGTGAGAGGCACGCTTTGAGAAAATGCGGGCGTAGTTTGTATATTATCCTGTCTGGTGGGTTAAAGCATCTACGCTCAGCTGTACATATGTACCAACGACACGAAATCCGATGATTCATCTTATGATACAGCAGAAGCTGAGCTCAGCGCAAGCCTGTCGACGCCTCCCCGCTCGGCCCCAGCCTATAAGTTTGCAGCTTCGGCTCCCCAGCTCCGTCAGCGGCGACGCTGCGTCGCCCACAACACTATCTGAACCTCCACACAGAGCAGCTCTATTCTAGCTAGAGGACACATCAGTTGATACCACCCAGGCATCCATACTGAGGTCTTCAGCTGCCTCCCACCTCTACCTTCCAAATTCTGAATACAACATGGCATTCCACATCAAGAGGACAAGAACTGTCGAACAGAAACCTCTGAAGCAATACAACGGTATACGATCTACTATCTGGGCTCCTCCTGAGCCCGGAAAGTCCGTTCGCGAGATACAGACGACGCATAGGCCCATTGACTTGCAGAAGATACCGGACAAGCTAAACTACCTGGCACCCCCGCTCCACTGTAAGCCTTCGATGCACGTGCTACCGTAGCGCGTATTATTCACACAAAGCAGGGCACTGGTACCAAGACGAGTATTTTCATATCAAAGAAGGCCGTTTCATCTTCACCCTCGAGGGTCAAAACATGACGATATCTGCCTCTGATCCGCAGCCGATTCGCGTACCAGCCGGCGCTCGTCATACGTTCAGAGTAGATGACACTCACGCAGGACCATGCACGATCGAGATCTCCACCCCCGTTTCGCCTCGATCGCCCACGAGCTCACCCGAAGCAGAGGGTGCGAGCGAGCGGTTCTTTCGCAACCTCTATTCCTACTTGGACGATTGCTACGTGCAAGGTGCCAGTCCTAGCCTATTCCAATTGCTTATCTTCTTGGACTCTGCCGAGATATCTTTGGCTTTGCCTGGGCCTGGCTGGCTTGCGAGACCTGCGAGTTGGCTGCTGGGCGTCGTGCTAGGAAGGTGGATTGGTGGCTTCATTCTGGGCTATCGAGCCAGCTATGAGGAGTACTGGAAGGGTTCTGAGCTGAAGGAAGACTAAATGAGAGAGAGGGAGAGAGGGAGAGAGCTGATCAGGGTCTATTGACCTGCAAGCGTCTAGACCAGATCGAAAGGGCTCTGGACTTCGATCACTATCTTCCTGCCATGTGGAGTGAACGTCCCGATGGTCGAAACTACATTATGTAGTAGTACGACATAGACCCCGAAAAAGACCGCTGTCCTAGGAACCAGATGCTCGTATGAACGACGTAACTGATCTCGTCCCATGCCGAAACCTTGGCGAGGAGTTCAAGCTCTTGACACCGTTTCTGCCAAGTCCGTGGTCACTTACGTCTCCATCTATCTTGAACTGACCCTCCTGTATACATGATCGAATGCTTTCTTTTCCATACATCAAAGCCAAAGGAGTCGAAGTGAATCATCTCCCCAGCATGATAGATATATATTTCGCAAGAACCAACCCGACGTCCTGATATATAAGGTACATGTATATCATTCACTCAATTCAGCTTCTCAAACCTCTTCTTCGTCAAAGATCCAAACACATGAGGAATCGTGTCGTACGGCCCTTCGCCTTCGCCCGTGATGATGTTGACGTCTTCCCACTCGCCCGCTTGCAGGATCCATTCGTCGGTCGGTCGGCAGATGTCGCAGCCTCCGAAGAAGTGTGGCCAGATGAGATTGATGGCTTCTGTTGGAAGGAGAAAAGGAAGCATTTTAGCATCTTTTCTTTTCTTCCTTTTCTTTTCATTTCTTTTTGCCTGTTCAATAACAACAACAACAACAACAAAACACACACACACACACACACACATAATCATAGACCAAAAAAAATTGACAAAAAGAAAGAAAAAAAAGACCACCTACTTTGCCAATACCCCACAAAACTACTCTGATACTTCGTCTTGACATGCTCATACATCAACCACTTGCCCCCCGGTTTCAACAACGGATACAATTCCCGAATAATCACCTGCGGAGTCGGAATCGAACACAAACTCTGCACGGTAATAATCGTATCAATCGAACCCGGTGCAATCCCGCCTCGGGTCTTCAATTCCTGCGCTCCACATCCTATGACTTCGTATACATCGCTCAAACCCGCCTGTGCCGCTTGTTGTCGCAATAGGGCGTGCATGCCGCGATTCGGCTCGACGCCGTAGATTTTGGTGATGGTGGGGTTATGGGCGCGACCGAAGACGGAGAGCCATTGGCCTGTTCCTGGGCCTGGGAATAATATATGTGTAAAATCATACAGATGGGGATGTCAGTCAACCATTTCCTCACCCC
>JH792498.1:67871-101702 GCA_000291705.1 Sphaerulina populicola P02.02b
TTTTTTTTCCCGTTTTCCGGTAAGGGAAAAGGAAAAGGAAAAGGAAAAGGAAAAGGAAAGGGAAAGGGAAAGTAAGTAAGTAAGTAAGTAAGTAAGTAAGTAAGTAAGTAAGTAAACCCCCTAAAAAAACCCCGAAAAACGGAAAACGGAAAAAAGGGGAAAAACGGGAAACTAAAAAACTAAAAAAACAAATAAAAAAAAAGAAAAAGAAAAGAAAAAAGAAAAAACTCACCAATATCCAAACACACCCCCGTAGCATTCCTCTCCAACAACGGCAACACAACAGGAGCAGCAAAATCTCTCGATTTGGGACCGAAAAATGCCCAAAAGCGTGAAAACCAATGTTCTTTGAATTCGTCAAAGGAGAAAAACGCACGCCATTGGAAAGAGAAGAACAGATGGATGATGGTGGGGAAAATGTAGATTGCAGAGTAGGAGAGGAGGAGAAAGGGACGGAGGAGGTTGAGGGGGCCGGATGCGGTGGTCATGTCTTTTGTCTTGTTCTGATTATCATTCTTGGGAGGTGGAGACATTGTTGTTGTTGTTGTTGTTGTTGTTGTGGTGGTGGTGGTGAGGAAATATAGATGTATATAGCCGCGGGATGAAGTACGAGGACCCCCACTTACACTACATGTACCTACAGTCTACCCTATCAATCGATGATCGGATAGATAGGTATATACCCGGTCAAAGCCACATCACAGGCTGTCATGTGCTATACCACGATACAACGGAAATGATTCAGCTAGGTAAGGTAGGGAGGAGGTAGGGACCGTATATACTCCAAAAATTGCCTTCAATACATCCATATAATACAACTTTTTTCGAGCGCCTCAAATCTCCCACTCCGCCTCGTCCCGCGCCGCTGTCAGAGCGCGAGGGGAGACGCCAACCATATGAAAAAAATAACGGATGCTTGTAAACGAACATGGTATAGAACAGAACAGCAAGGTGCAGAGACGCAGTTGCAGTCAGCACTCGTCCGACCAACAGGATCCCAGCCCTTCACGCGGACCAGCCGGTTCGAGAGCGTCACCTCAGCGTTGCGTCCCATGGTGACACTGCTCGAGTAGTATTAGATGGGTGTGGTGAGGTACACACGTCCCGTGAGTGAAGCAGTCGATCTGTACCAGTCTGTGTACGCTTGCCGAAAGGATGGAAGCAATCGTCGCTTCGGGTAGCTGCCGAGATGTTGCTGGTACCAATATCCCCTCCATAGTTGAACGCCGGAATCAAACAATGTGCATTTGGTACAGATGATGAACGAGCAGCCGCCACGTGTGCGTGCGTGCGTGCGTGTGGTATCATTCTATTAGTGCAGTCCCGGAAAAGAAAAAAGTCGTAATGAGTCGTGAATTACTAGTAGGCCGTCACTTCTGTCGCGTGTGGCGCCAACACCGTAGGCGTGATGCTGCCGTTATGCTGCTCAGCCATGACAGCATCCTCATATCCGATGAGTGCCTGACTGTGCAGCTTGAAGGATTCGCCCATGAGCTTGGTTATGCTAGCACACTTGTTAGCGGAAAGACCTCCAAACGCACGAGCAGACCGATTACGTACCCCCAAACGACCACTTCATCGATCATACTGCCCCATAATCTCGCCACGGTGGAGCTCAGCTTCTGCCCAAAACCATCGACGGTATCGTCATCAAACAACGAACGCAGCTTTTGGTACATGGCCGACTCCTGCGCCGTCGCGGGATCCTCATCGTGTTCAACGCGCCATAGCCACAGGCTCAGGATGACTATCAGGTCCAGCCCGCAGAGTGGATGTTCGATGCTCCAGTTGGTTGCCGAAGTCCGTGCCACCCATCTGATGCCCTGAAGTGCCGCGACCTCGATGCAATCATAGCAAGACTGGATTACTGTCAGCATCTCTTGGCTCCGCTTCACTTTCTCTCGAGCGTGAGTCATTGCGGCTGCCACCTCGTACGAATCGTGGTAACGAAGTGCTTCCTGAATGGCCTTGAGATCGACCAACAGCCTGGTGCGCGTGTTCCGGTACATCGCCATCGCGTTGAAGATCAGAGGATGACCTTTGTGAGGCGCACTCAGCTGTACCACCACAGTCTCGGGCTCGCAGATCTCGAGAGATTTCTCCCACGTTTCGAGGGCAAGGCGTAGTTTATACTCCGTCACCACGTCCTGGAGGGCTTCGGGACTGCGCTTGTGATACCACACTTCGAGGAAAAGCGCATTGATCATCACCCGCGTGGCGAACGCACTGTAACGTGCAGTCTCACCCTGAAACAGAGCATCGTGCGCTTCTCGGAAGGTGATGATTGTGGATGCTGTCAGACTTTCGGTCCAACTTTCATTATCCGCCGGGTCCAGATTCCATAACGTCTCCGAGGAGGGCAGTTCCAGAGTGTCAAACTCGTTGAAGCTGATAGCCGGGGTGTGGTTGTAGGTGAGGGTCAGCAGGCCGAAGAAAATATAGACAGCATAATACGTCCGTCTACAACCTTCATCCTCAATCCAATCTTCATGGGTTGGTTGTCGCCCTTCCCGCGCTTCGCTCCGCTTGTGCAGTTCGTACCTGTTGCCGGCAACCATGTTGGCAAGTAGGGACTTCATGGAGCATGCCCATTCCAGACCTTTGGGATCCCCACTCCAGCTCGCAAAGCTCATATTCAGCAGGGAGGCTTGCATCATCCAAAGAGGGCACTTTCGCGAGCTGAAATCGTCCTTCTTTTGTAGGAACTGCTGCACGAGAACTTTCGAGCCAATGTGCAACATGTACGCCTGGTCTTGCTCGAATGTATAGAGTGCACCTATCGACAACACAGCGAGCAACAGTGGAGCAGGTACAGTAGCTGGGTCGAACGATGCTGGGTGCAGGAAGGGCAGATGGTGGTGAAAGAAGTTGAAGTAGGTCGACAAGTAGCGATTAAGCACAGGCGTCAGTGGAAGACGGAAGGTATGCACAAGCGCATCCTCGCTGTCGCAATGGCGGATGTTTTCCAGCAGAAGATTCATTTGGTCTTCGCTTTCGATTTGCGGTGCCCTCGCCATGGTGCATTGCTGAGCTGGGCCCGGGGATCTTCTGTAATCCACAGGCGAGACTGGACCCATCATGACCGGAAATGGAGATAGAGGCCCATTTGGAGTCAGACCACCAATCATGGAAGATCCACCAAAGGAGTGAAGGCCATCTTGCTGACTCTCAGAACGTTCCATGAGCGGCGGCAGCGAAGCATTCGAGGCGCCCAACGTCGCATTAGCATTGGAGAATGGCAAGAGGTCATGAGAGCCATCGCCGGTGGATGCAATTGATGAAGCCGCCTTCGGAAGTTGCGTTGTGCTGATCGTCTGGGGCAGCATCTGGTCCCAGCCGTGCATCTGCGGGAGGGTCATGGAGCCTGGATACGGGGGGGCCGACGTGTCCATCATCGTTGGCAGGCCGTGGACGGGCGAGAGGAGTGGCTCTGTGGTGATGGAACTGATGTCTTGTCCCGACATGGCGGCCTTTTGCTGGAAGTTAGTCATGAGCATGGCAGCTTGCTCGACGTCGAGCACGTTGGCGTTATCGGTGAACTGCTCGAAGTCGGCAGCATCGAGCTCCGCATTCTTGGTCGCATTGTCGTTGGTCTGCTGCTGCTGCTGCTGTTGTTGTTGTTGCTGTTGTTGTTGCTGTGGCTGCTGCTGCTGCTGTTTCGAGGCTGAATTCGCCGTCGCGGCCTTGTTCTTACGCTTGTTGCCCTCGCTCTGCAGAGGAACGCCGCCGTCTTTGGCGTGGACGGTACGGTCGTGGCGCAGGAGCAAGTCTCTGCGGACGAAGGTGCTGCGACACTTCATACACTTGAAAGGTCGCTCCTTGGTGTCTGTCGATAGGTCGTGCCGTCAGCTTGAGTTCTGTGCGTGTTTCGACAACCCCGCCGCCAACTTTGCTCATCGCGTGCAGCTCATCGCGATCGCGCGCTGCCCCACCAACCATCCATCAAAAAAGTGTACTTACGGGACCGTTCATGACGCGAGCGATGCTCTGAACGAGAAAAGGCGCGATTGCAGAACTGACACTTGTAGCGCTTCTCCTTTTCCTTCGTCTCCCCTCCTCCTCCTGCTGCTGCTGCTGCTGAAGCCTTGCGACCCGTGGCAGGCGGTGCTGCGGAGGCGGCGGGCATGGTGGCGCCGGCGACGGCGGACATGGTCGCTGGGGTTGCGGACGGGCGTTTGCGATGTTGAAGAGGTGCCCGGCGCAGCCAGCGACTCGGATGTTTTAAATCGTGATGGGCTGTGGTATGTTTCGATGCGTTTCTTGCATAGCGAGCATGTGGTGCGCGCCGATTTGAATGCAATCGACGACTTTGGGAGCGATGATGCTTTCTCTGCCAACGACGTGGGAAGGATGGTGCGCGACAGGCAGACGCGAGATACAGAGAGAGAGTGCGTGTGTGTGGTGATGAGACTCGAGGAGGGGTCGATCACAGAGGCTGGTGGGATGGGAAGGAGGGAGAGAGAAAGGAGATGGACCGCGCACACGACTTGTGAACACACAGACTCAAGCAAGCCACACGCTGCTGCTAAACCTGCCGAGAGCGCACCGGCGTAGAGCGAGCGAGCGGGGGACTTTGTTCCGGATCGAACGCTGCGTGCTGTCATTTTTCAATCTATCATTTAGCGTGCCCGCCTACTAACACATGCATCATCATCATCAGCAGCAAGCAGCAGCAGCAGCAGCAGCAGCAGCAGCATCATCATCATCATCATCATCACCACCGCCCGTCCTGGAACGAGGGTATTGTTATGACCATCGACATGTATTATGATGGACAGCACAGCACTTCACTGGCGTGCGCCGTGCGGGACACGCGCCAGTCAGCTCAGCGTCCACAGACTCCACAGGCCACACGGCCACGGCCAGTCTAAAAGAATCACGGGCACGGCATGCCTAGAACTGCCTCCTCAAGCAGTTTCCCAGCGTCCCACGCGTCCCGCTCGCGTGGCTGCGATCATATTTCCTCCTATACTGGCTATACAGTACATACCTGACCTGCTCCTCGCAACGAGGAAGCATTGTGGCAGGGCAGGGCAGGGCAGGGCAGGGCAGGGCATGGCCGAAATAGTGTTGGCTGGCATCTGTTCCTGTTCTTCGCTGGACCTCTCAACGCGTCTCGACAGTACCTAACTAGGTAGTTCTGTGTTGACCGCTCTACGGACATCCACAATGCTGCAGTTACTATCGAATGCATACCTCACTTGCCTTCTCTGCTACCTGGTATCTATCCTTCCTTGGTCTACACCGCCTGACACGCAACCATCTACCCATGCTGTTGATTCACGTCGCTACTGCTAGTCACTTCTACCCTTCTACGAGTCGTGATTCTCGTGAAAAAAAAAACCGCTGAGGCTCAGCACCACCCCTCCTTACCGCCACTCCGCTCCTATTCATCCTGGGGTTGTTTCTCTTTCGATGTGTGGCGCAGTTGCTGGGCCCTGCACGTTATGACCATTTTACGATTGGCTTCGAGCCATCTGGCAATCTCACACTGCCACTGGGACCGTGTCCGCTGCATTCCACGAGCCTTGTTGCTGGTTCTCGCCGTTATCTTTGGCGCACGGGGAACAGTATGGCCCCACTTCGCGAGTGGCGGTCTGCGCCGGCCCGTCGATTTGAGCTCGACGGCTCGCGGAAGCAGCAGGTTTGCAACCGGTCACGTTTCCAGACTAAATTTTCAGGAGTTGCCCCTCGCAAGTGAATCACAACAAGTCTCTCTCCATCACTGGACAATCTTATCAGCCCAGCCCAGCCCTGCCCTGCCCTGCCCTTCTCTGCCCTGCCGCGAACCAGCAAGCAGATCAGAACCATTTATTACTTACTATAAGGTAGGCAGTGCCTCACATCACTCACATCGCTGCTGGGCCCTGATTTGCAAGCTGCACCGTACCCATCTTGTCCAAACGGCGAGTGCAACAGAACAAGAAGCCGCAGTCATTGGTTGATTAACAGTTTCGGTTTACCAGAATCGGCCCAGATTCCTCAAAGTAGTATGTAGTTATCCCCACCTGCTCCACACTGCACTACACTTGCAACTTGCCTGTCTCGCACGGCCGACATATCGCCCAAGATAGAGAATGAAAAATGGGCTCTGCAGGTGAAGCAACATTGATGGTGTTTGAACAAGTTTCACCTCAATTTGTGTGTCGTCGCTGATATACTAGCACACCACGCCGCTTACACGAGAACAATTAAGTTGAGGAGTGCTGCCCTGTCACCACCTGACATTACTCGTCGGTCCTCATGACACGGACGAGGGGCACCGCATTGACCAAAAATCTCGTAGTAACGTGTTTGAAAAGCTGACAGATACATCACTACCAAAGTCTACTATTGTTCGGCTCGGTGCTCCCTATGCGATACCCGAGAACCTTCGGTGGCTTTGTGATGGCAGTGGCCAATCATTATCCAACGCTGCAGTCGCTTGGTGTGTATTGCAGGCCGATGCCGTCGGCTAGTACTGCAAAAGTCCGGCTTCTTGACTCCCGAAGAGAGCTACCTCCCAGGGGGACCGGGATAGTGCATCGTTCCCCTTCCACGCGCTGATGCCTAGCGCGACGCGACTGAAGCCAGATGCCGGGAAGGTTGGGTAGCTCAGCTCATCATCATACAGCATCTTCGCGTACCCAAGCGCAAACCAATATTGTAGGAGCGGGTGAGGCCTATGATCCAGTGTAAAGGTACGATCCGCTTCACCCGTCAGGACACTTGGGATGATTTTGTGGAGAATGCTGTCTGATGTTTCTGACACCAGATTCCACACCTTCATGTTTTTCTCATGCATGCCAAAATCTACTGTGTGACTTGGCGAAATGATAGCAAAGCTGCAAGATAGACGGCGGCCAGGCCCCTATCACACTTCTTCTGATGGCTTATCGGTGACGGAAAGTTATTATTATTGGATATTCTGCGTAGGTCCCCAAAATACCTTGTGCGTTTGAACTTTGGAGTAGCTATCTCTATTTTGGCAGAATGGGTTCAGTGGTTCACCAATAAACACTTACCGGTCTCACTAACCATGTCTACGGAGACAGAGTCTAGAAGATCCCCAGGGCCCAGGTTTATCACCATATTGCCAAGGTAAGGTACCTAGAAAGGCCGAGACAGCCTCACACAGCAGCTACCTGTACAGTGAGTGTACTTGCGATGTAGAGGACTGATGCGCAAGCCCCCATCTGGCTTACCCAAGCCTACCGAGTTGCGATCTACTACATGCAAACGAAAGGATGCGTAGGTACCCATTGGTGATCACAGAAGAGCGCACATCACAGGTGCCCTCACGTTCGACTCGGGTTTCGAGAAATGAAAGTATCCCTGCTGGCACCAGGGTGACCTGACTTCTACAGACGCACATGGGAGATCAATGACAGATTGATTTTGTTCGACTGCCCTTGTGGCCTCACGCAAGAACGGCGGGGTCTTTGGGCATTGATGTTGCTGAGAAGTCCTAGTTTGAGCGGTACTTGCGATGCTGTGAGCTTGCTTGGACCTTGACTACTGGTAGAGTACCATAGCGCAATGGGTGTGCGGAATGGCTGATATGTATAGGTAGAGAAAGAGAGTAGAGAGTGTGAGAATACAGTGCTCGAATCAGGGAACTGCTGTGGCCTCTGCTGTCTGCCTTGAGCCTTGAGAGGTTGGGCTGCAGCTGCGGGGCGGGGAGAAGACGAGACGACGAGGACGAGGACGAGGACGAGGACGAGGACGAGGACGAGGACGAAGACGAGGACGAGGTGTGCGGTGGTGGCCGTGGTGCACTGCCGAAAAGCATCATCCCATCCATTATCTCCCTCCTTTATAGGTAGCTGGCTGTCTAGGTAACTATGTTTCACTGCGGTGTATGAGCTACCGTAGCGTAGCCCATCCCATCCTCGTCCTCGTTTGTTTTTGCTGTCCGCTCCGGACAACTGCAGATCAATGCTGCGGAGTCACGTGTTTGTTGCGACGAGAAGAGGTGAGGAGTTCTCTCAGAAACATTGGCGGCTCCACGCAGCGAATCAAGACGGCAGACAGCGTAGTGAGTTGCTTGCACCAACGCCGCTCCAGCTGCCAGCAACGTCTGCAGCAAATCGCGTGTGGCCACGAGACTCTGTCTGGTGCTGAGCTGCGTGTGCAAGTCCCCGCGAGCGTGAAGCGTGAAGGGTCTTTTGGTGGTCGCTTGTGCTCAAAGCGCCCGCGACAACGAGCCCTCGGAATCAGCACAGCAGCAAGGGGCGGCATACTGGACCGCCAACGAACCACGACGACGGCGCGAGCGGGTGGGCGAGGAGAGCATTCGGCCTCCATTCCAGTGCGCGCTCATCACACAGATCTAACTCCCTCCAACTCCACACGAGACGAGAGACCACCGCCCGGCCGAGAACAGCGAGGCCACGGTAGCCATCTGTTCCGCCAGGATCCAATACCCACCGTGTCGCCGCTCACACACCCCAACCCTGACGGACCGACGTACGGCGGGAACATTATAACACTGGAGTGAACACGCTTCGAGAGGGCAGGCGCGACCGCCGGGAGGAAGTTTCACAGCACGATGAACGGCGGACTAGCAGGCAGCACGAGCACGGGAGGCCAGTTGTACGTGCGGGCGCTGTATGACTATGAGGCCGATGACCGCACGAGCTTGAGCTTCCGGCAAGGGGACATTATACAAGTCATCACGCAACTGGAGAGTGGGTGGTGGGACGGTGTGATTCACGGCGTGCGAGGATGGTTTCCCAGCAATTACTGCGCGATGGTGGCGTCGCCAGCATATGATGATGGAACTGCGCGCCCAGGAAGAGGCGAGTCTGACGCGGACGGGTCGGGCGAAGACTACGATGATCAGACGCAGACGCAGACGCAGCTCGGACAGAGTCCAGACGCGGCCAACAGATCGCAAGAAGAAGCGGCATTTTGGATTCCACAGGCCACCCCCGACGGTCGACTGTTCTACTTCAATACCTTGACCGGCGAGAGCACCATGGAGCTGCCTCTGGAAGCGCCGACTTCAGTGAACGAGTCGGGACCACGCGATCGCACCAACATCTACATTCCTGACGTTACGCGACCTCCGGCCGAATTCTTGCATCAATCGGGCTACGGAGGCGACGACGACACGGACTACGCGTCACAGTCAGAAACAGAAGACGCTTTTCGTACACGAGGATCGAACCCCTCGAGCGTAAGTAACACACACTCGCACGTTGTTGCACCCTTCTAGAAGTACGCGTGACACCTCACTAACGCAAATTTATCTGTCAGCAGCAACGCAGACGCTCGTATCTGTCCGACGGCGTGTCACCTGCAACGTCCATGGATTCGCTCAATGCTACCTCTCTGCTGAGTCGTTCTCGCACCAATCTTACAGAAGCAAGCAATGCATCGATTTCGGCGATGCAGCAGGGTATCCCGCCAATTGGTACCACCATGACTTCCTTCGCTAACGCACCTGGTAACACATCGAGCACCTCGTTATTACCTCGGAGGTTCTTTGATGATGCTCACGCCATTCCACTGACTTGGACTACTATGGTCGAAGACATGCGCAGAGCCGTTCAGCGATACCGAGAAGTCATCAACGCCGGCGACCGATCAGAGTACGTTCGCAAAGCAGAAGACATATCCGATCACCTGCGTCTACTCCTAGCTGCGGGATCTGGCACTACCGACAATCACTCGGGCAACCCATCCATTATTTCAACTAATAAGGCTCTTTACCCTCATTTCAGAGAGATGATGTCAAGATTTTCAAAGCTCGTTCTTTCATCTCACATCGCGGCCGCCGACTTTCCGTCACCGGATTCTACCCACAAGTGCTTGCAAGAGGCCGAGGGCGTTCTGCATGGCGTTTACGGCTTTGTTGAAGTCGCGCGACAACAACGTGGCGAAGAAATCCCGAGGCTGACTCCTGGCTTTGTCACTGGAAGCCGGGTTGCTGGCAACTGGCAGACCAATGGGCTGGACCGGAAAGACGCCTTGGCCTCCATGTCCTTTATGGATGACGAGCAGGACAATGCGCTCGAGCCACGCGAGGAATTGAACCAAGCGCTTCTCGACCGTCTGGAGGATTTGAAGCGACTGATTAACACGAGCATCAAGAAACTCGACGAGCACCTCCTCCTTCGCGATAAGCTGATCACTCCTCACAAGCATCGACAAATTGGCGATTCTGTCTGCAAGACAGGAAGCGGAGTGATTGAAGTTTGTCGACCCTATCTGTCTGCCATTGAGTCGATCAATCTGGCTCCACTACACACTGCGCTACAATCCCCACAATTGAACGATTTCGCCGAACACAAACAGAAATTGTACGACTCCACGTCAGACCTGATCGTGGCGTGTCAAGCGGTAGCAAGCCCTTTGGGCGATGAGTGGGCCGAGGTCAGAGGTCCGTCATTGGAAGAGCGTCTCGGTCGGGTGAAAACTGTCGGCAGGGATCTTGACGTCGCCGCGTCTCAGATACACTTCTCGCTGCAACTCTTATCGGAATTGATGCCCGCCGCACAAGGGCAGCAAACAGAGTCAACCCAGCGTGATACAACTCAAAAAGATTCCCATCGTTTGACCGACGGTGGCGCGCCGTATGAACAACATCATCGCCACAGCTCAAAGGGTCTCCGCCCAGCAATCGCCGATGTTGGCCAGTCTCGCTCCTACACCGAGGGTTCAACACCGATACGCGATGCTCAGCGACAAGGCGAAAGCTCCAAGGCCAGTCGCTTCTTTGGGGAAATGCCTGCAGAGAATATGTCTGTCTCGACCGGTGGTGGACGTGATTCCGAGGAGATGCCTAATTACCTCCAGCTGGATCACGAAGGCGAGATCGCCTACGATACCAAGACAGACGTACCGCAGCTTCGTGGAGGCACCCTCACAGCACTCGTGGAGCAACTCACCAGACACGACCGACTGGATTCGCCTTTCAATAACACATTTCTCCTCACCTACCGGTCCTTTACTACGGGCCCAGAGTTGTTCGAGCTGCTTGTCAAGCGATGGAATATACAACCTCCGCCCGGTGTGGCCGACCAGGATCTTCAAATCTGGATCGATAAGAAACAGAAGCCGATTCGATTTCGCGTGGTGAACATTATGAAGTCATGGTTCGACAACTACTGGATGGAGCCGAACGACGAGACCAGCCAGCTATTGATGCAACGCGTATACCAGTTTGCGAAAGGCACGGTGCAATCCACGAGTACACCTGGTGCCGGACCACTAATGACATCCATTGAGCAACGAATGAGGGGGCACGATGCATCGAACAAACGACTTGTGCTCACGCTGAACTCGCAAGCACCTCAACCCATCATACCGAAGAACATGAAGAAGCTCAAGTTTCTCGACATTGATGCGCTTGAATTTGCACGCCAGCTGACGATTATCGAATCGAAGCTTTATGGCAAGATTAAGCCCACGGAATGTTTGAACAAAACCTGGCAGAAAAAGCTCGCGCCCGGTGATCCCGACCCCGCTGAGAACGTCAAAGCCCTGATTCTCCACTCGAATCAACTTACCAATTGGGTGGCGCAGATGATATTGACACAAGCGGATGTCAAGCGCCGTGTGGTGGTCATTAAGCACTTTGTCATGATCGCTGACAAGTGCCGCACACTGAACAACTTTTCGTGTCTGACGTCTATCATATCAGCTCTGGGCTCGGCGCCTATACATCGGCTGAACAGAACGTGGTCTCAGGTGAATGCGCGCACGACGCAGTCTTTGGAATCCATGCGGAAATTGATGGGCTCGACCAAGAACTTCAACGAGTACCGCGAGGCTCTGCACAAGGCGAATCCACCCTGCATCCCGTTCTTCGGCATCTATTTGACTGACCTGACCTTCATTGAGGACGGCATCCCCGGCATCATCAAGAAGACACAACTCATCAACTTTGCCAAGCGGGCCAAGACGGCAGAGGTCATTCGTGATATCCAGCAGTACCAGAACGTGCCGTATGGGCTGCAGCCTGTGCCGGAGCTTCAAGAGTACATTCTGCGCAACATGTCGAGCGCGGGTGACGTGCACGAGATGTACGAGCGCAGTTTGCAGGTGGAGCCTCGTGAGCGAGAAGACGAGAAGATTGCAAGGTAAGCAAGCATGCAGGTGTTTTTCTTTCTTACGCTTTTCACACACACACACACACACACACACACACACACACACACAATGCTAATCTTGATGTGCAGGCTGCTATCAGAATCAGGCTTCCTGTAGAACCGGGAGCGCAGCATCTCTGAAGCATCATCCTCCTTTCCGGCAGTCAAGCTATCCGCAAAAAAATGGAAAAACGCTGTGCAGTTCCAGCCCGGCGAAGTATGCTCCAGCCCGTCCAGCCCCAGAAGCGGCTGGTTTTCGTGAGCGACTACAGATGGGCCGAGTCGTGGACATGTTACAAGCTCATCCGCATGCCGCACATGACTCTTTATTTTTTGGGCTATACGGGGATGGTCCAGCTAGGGATTCCGCCGGGCCAGGCAGAGCAAGGCGAAAGAGGGAAAGAAAGAAAACCATGGAACCATGGCAAGGAAATGGTAATTCATGAAATGGGAAGACGAACGTAACGATCAATGCAAAAAGAAGAGTGGTTGCTCAACAGTGCGCTGTGAGTCGAGTTCAGCTCGCATGTGTTGTAGACGTGCGGGATCATTTCAGTGATGGTTTGTCGTTTGCCGCCAAGAGAGAGAAGGGGGATAGGGGGAGAAAGGGGGAAAGGGAGGGAATGGAGGGAATGGAGGTGGGTAGGGGAGATGTGTGTTCATCTGCTGCACGTGTTGCGTGTCGATTACCTATCTATCAGAGAAAGACTTGTTCCACGGCAGCGGCCGCTAGCAAGCGGACATGTGCAGCAACGTGATTCCGTGCATGTGGAACTTGAGAAGAGCTGAGCGAATGATGTTTGTTCCTGCTCACGTGCTCGTTTATCTGCGGCGCCAGGAAACAACAAAACAACCGTCGACGGCGCTGCTTCCGCCACCACTTCCGCCACCACCACCACTCCCACTACCACCACCGCCACCACCACCACCGCCACCATTCCGCTCTCCTGGAGCAGCGGGGACTCCACCTTCATCCACCATGTTCCTCATTGCGCTCCCGATTCTCCTCGTGTCGGCAAGAACTGCGCATGCGAACTGTGAATGCGGGTACGCCATTGACGACAGCACCACCTTCACCGAAGCGGTAGAGACCGACTTTCTTCACCTGGAAGACCTCGCTCCGGATGCGAACCACACCTGGCTTCCGCAAGCCTACAACGTGACACGGACAGCCGCACGCGGACCCTATGGCAAATCGAGTCAAGTCGAAAACGTCGTGCCCAATCCTGTCCATGGCGGGCAGTTCGACTGGCTGGGACCGGGCACGCGAGCAGAGGATCCGGGTCTGCAATTGTGGGTCCGAAGTGCGCTTCTTCCGTCGTCGTCGTCGTCGTCGTCGTCGTCGTCGTCTTCTTCTTCTTCTTCTCCTGAAGACGGAGGAGCAATGGTCCCGATGGCGGAAATCGTGTCTTCTCGCGACGATGTGCTCTATGGCAGCTTCCGCATCGGGATGAAAACGACCTCGGTGACGGGGACGTGTGCTGCCTTCTTCTTCTATTTCAACGATTCCAATGAAATCGACATGGAATTTTTGTCGAAGCAGAATGTCAACAGAACTATCAATCTCGTCATTCAATCTCCTGAAAGCGCCAGTCGGGGCTACGCTTCTGGATCAGATTTCGACTCTCGCACTCTCGCGTTCGGATCTCAGGATGGA
The DNA here is from genome assembly GCA_000291705.1 of Sphaerulina populicola P02.02b. Lineage (NCBI taxonomy): Eukaryota > Fungi > Ascomycota > Dothideomycetes > Mycosphaerellales > Mycosphaerellaceae > Sphaerulina > Sphaerulina populicola. The sequence goes on from JH792498.1 coordinate 81,606, forward strand.
TACAACGAGTATCGACTCGACTGGCGTCCGGGACGAGTAGACTTTTATGCGAATTCGGTGTTGTTGTCGAGTATTTCCGACAGTGTGCCACAGTCGGCGGGGAAAATTCATGTTTCGCATTGGAGCAACGGGGATGAAGGGTGGAGCGCGGGGCCTCCGACCGAAGACGCTGTCGTGACAGTCAGCTACGTCAAAGCGTATTTCAATTCGTCCGATGCGGCTGTCACCACGAAGTCGTTGGAATCGTGTACAGAGGCGGCGCCACAACAGTTGTGCAGAGTGCCAGATCAGACGGCGCCGCCCGATCCGGGAGGAGTGAATGGGAATGAAACTGGTCATACGACTTTCTTCACGCTGCCGGGGTCTAATACCACCATAGATGATGATAATGGCCCGCCTCGGAAAGGCGATGGGAGTCGATGCGTATTCCCAGAGGCGTGGTGGACTGCTTCCATATTTCTTTTTGGCATTGTACTTGTTTTTACTTGATACCAGTTTATTATAATGGAATACTATATCCTATCTAGGTATCCGACTTTCATTCCGCCCCTCAATTTGTTCACGTCCCCCTCCTGTAGCACGTGCTCGCTCTCGATTGACTGAGACATACAAAACGACGACGATGGAGATATCTCTGAGATATCTGAATTAAACATATGGACAAGCCGATAATTCCTAACGATCTGGGCCAGTAAAATCTGGGGAAATGGCCGTATTCTGGGCTTCGTATGGTAAGATTGAGGCTATATCGACGTGTGAATAAACTACTCATCGGGTATTATGCGAAGGATGTATAGTGCAATACAACACCCGAGGGATCAGGATCGCTCGAAGCTGTTGCGGTGAGGGTAAACGCTGGCGGGTTTGTGGTGAATGGTATTGTATCGCTGCACGTGACGTGGGTGAACGAGTTAAAAGGAGCTGGTGAGGCCCCTGTTCTTGTAACAGTCGCGACTATAAATGCGCTCTGGATGTGGCCCCTTTCGGCGCTAGGAAGCGCCCTCGATGTCGAACCTGATTCTCAGTCCGCGTTCCACAAGCATGTCATACATCTGTCGATGTTCCTGCCGAACGATGGCTGTCTTTTCTTCGTTTGCTATCAAACACTCAAGTCCCCGGAGAATGAAGCCTTTGTGCCAAGGTATATATCTCATACCATCCAGTATAACGCGTTTGACTCTCTGCAGAGCAGACGTCTTCGATTGCTGTTCGAGGACCCTCGCTCTGCTAAACTCCCACTCCAACCACACCATCCAAAGCGCCGGCGCGTGTTTGATCGGGCTATCAGGCAGCAGCACCGCGTTTGAGAATGTAGCTCGAATGTTGTTTTCCGTAGCGCCAGAAGCAGCTTGGTCTCCCACGCGGCGAACCTCCTGGACGAGCTTCACGAACAACTGCACAATGTCTGGTTGTGATGTACGTGCTAGTATAGGTACTTTCACCAATTCGCGGAGGCGATCCTGATCTGCCAGACAGGACCGTAGCGTGAGGAGAGTACTATTGCTTGGGCACGTGCGAAGATCGCCATCAAGTTCATCGCGGAGTATCGATGGCTTGTATGCTTTACGTGCAATATGAAGACTGAGAAGCCTCGCCTTGTACTGCAAAAGCAGCTCTAAGCTCACAGCTGCTGCTGTATCACTCAGCAGGCGTGCATACTTCCCATAAGTAGTCAAAGCTGCATCGACTGCATGCTCCGATGTAAGATACGCGAGCCAAGCAAGAAGGTCAGCATACAAGCTGGCATGGCCATATCTACCAGCAAGGTGCATGCGATCAAAGCCGCTCTCTAGCTCACGCCTCACCCTGAGTTGCTGCATGTTAGTGTCGCCGCTGGGTTCGCAGATCATCATCAAGCTGGACAGAGGCGCACGGCCATCTGGAGAAAATTTGGCCAGACTGAGGAGGCGGCTATGGAATAGGACGATAACATCATCTTGTTTCTCCGTTGGCAAGTTTGCTCGCATATGCACGGCAGTAGACCAGACTTGGAGCGGTTTCTGCATTTCTTTGCCTTCCCCAATGGCGACGAGCATGACTGCGTACGTATTGTAGATTCGAAGACTGGTGGAGTGTATTTTGAGAAGCTCCTTCGCAGCTTTTGACGCCAGTGCACCGAAGTACCGCCACTTGAATGCAAGATAATACTCTGCAAGATCCTCATCAAACTTTGTCGCCAGGATTTGCTCAAGCAAACAGGCGACAAAGCTCACTATTTCGCCCGCGCCGAGAAGGTCAGCGGGAAAAGCATCCTCAAAGAGACTTTCTGTTGTTTCGTGCCTAGAAATGACGAGACCTATATTGTCATCGGCCCCATCTATGATTGAGCTGCGGCGATGATGCGCCAAGTGAGTATCCCGATACCATGGGAGTGCGTTGCATGAAGGGCTTGCGGGAACTAGCCCAGAAGGTACTGGAGGTAATCCAAGAAAGCAGAGCGCTGCGCGTACAAGTATCCCGTCCAGATGTGAGAGGTCATGGCAAGCTTCCAGGACATCACGAATGTCAGAAAACATGACGTATCGGAAAGGATCCTCGACCGCGGCATCATCTTCGGCAGTGGTTGACAGAGGCAGGGACCTGTTCCAATCAGATTCGGCCGCAACTCGCATGTCGAACGATTTGTCCCCTAAGGCCACCAACGATGGTCGGTGTGGGTCGCGGACGTTGATGTCACGATCAGCATGATATGTCTGCCAGCCTTGGGCATGCTGATCGCCTACTCGAGGACTCTCGCTGTCCCAAAAGTCCTCAAACGCCGCTAGTTGATCATGGAGGCAAGTAGTCTGCAAAGCTTTTGGCATGTGGTAATGCCACTCTAGGACTGCTTGCCAGATGGAAGTTGACAATTCCTGGTACCCGGCTTCCCGCACGAATCTGGTGTAGCGCAGCAGAACGTACGTCTGAAGTGAAGCGATCGACGGGGCCATTTCATCAGTAGCTTCATCAACTGCTTTACGCAGCAAGCGAAGACACTCCACGTAAGCCTCCTTGCATGTATCGTAGCGGAAGCCACTGCCGTCTTGAGCAAAGTCCAGATATCTCGTCCAAAGCAGTGTACTGGATGGACACTCAGTGAGAGCTTCGTGCCACTTTGATGCACGCTTGTTGCTGTCCCATGTGAACCTGCCTTCGTCGATAATGGTAAGCAGCAGCTGCTCATAGCCCGGCTCGCTCTTGTGTATTGCATTTAATGCTTCACGCGCAACGGACATTCGGAGGTCGGCGAGGGTCCGTCTCTCGGAGGAAGTAAAATGCGATACTTCTTCGCCAGGCTTGACTAGCGTTTCTTGGTGCTCGATCAGCGCCAGCCATAGGCCCAGGTCTTTTGGGGCTGCCTTAATCTGTCTTGATAGCAGTGCACTGTGCTGTCGTGCAGCTTGATCCAGACCATGATCAACATCACCAGTATCCGAGTCTGTGGCGAAAGCGGCATCTTCATCATCTGGTTGAGCTTTTGCTTTGCCTTCGATCGATCGGTAGTCGATAGTCTGCTCTGGCGGAAGTGACGCCGTCTGCCGCTTGCGAGAGGAATGAAGGTCGATATAATCGCTGGAATCTTCGTCCAGAGACGCTTCGCCTTTTGGGATAATAAGCCGGTAGCGTGCTTTCAGACTGCGACCATATTTCGAAGTGAGTAGTCTCGGGGCCCTAGCAGTTGCATTGCGCCTCCGGACGTTCATCAAACATACCTCCTTGTCAGTACTTGCCTCGCGATCTATCTTGACATCCGTTGACAGACCAACGACATGTCCATAGCCAGTTCGACGATATGCAGCGATGCTATAGCGATGGAGGCTACCGTATTCCACATTCTTCGGATCACCTCGCCTGTCAACTATGAAAAGGTCTGAATCGTATGGGTCTGTATGATGATGTATGCCTTGAGCTGAATTTGCAGCTGCTCTAGGCAAATCATTTCGCTCGACCTGTGAGCGATGCTCTGGGCTACGGTCGCGTCGACGTTTGTGGCGAACTTCTTGCGCTCGATGTTCACTTGGGCGATCATGACTCCCATGCCGCCCGTGTGCGTGCTCTCGGTGCTTGCGCTCACGCTGCTCAGATGTGCTCACATGGCGAGTTCGTGCCTCTTCACGGCTCTCGCGACGCGTAGAACTCTCACTGCGAGAAGCTGGTCCAGGCTTGGCGTCTACTGCTTTTGCCTTCTTGGGCGGTTTGAAGCTGCCGAACTTGGGCACATTGCAGCTGGCCTTTTCCATCGATGTCCCGTCCGTGAGATGCTGTTGGAGATGCGTCGGGACTTGGCTGGTGTCCGACGCGGCGGAGGAGAGTCCAGGGGACGGAGATGCCAGTGCCCAGTGCCCAGCGGTGGTGTGGTATAGACCAGGCGCGGTCCCTTCTATTCACCTAGGAGGTATACATGTGGGTCGCTTAAAGTGAATAGACTGCAGCTTGCTTGTCTGATGTCGTCGGCGGCTTGGCAGAGAATACCACCACCTTTGCACACTAGGCTGCGAGAGAGCTGCAGGGTCCGAATTTAGTGATCAAAAAAAGTTCGAGGCCACAAACCACTTTCTGACCTCGTCTTTGCGTAGACGAAGGAGAAAAGAGAAGAGGAGAGGAATAGAAAGCGGAAGAGGAGAGAAAGCGGAAGAGGAAGAGGAAGAGGAAGAGGAAGAGCAAGATCACAATGGCGACGGCTCTCCAGCAGCAGTTGGCCGCAATCGCAGCCAACAGCACACACCAACTCGACCTCAAGGCCCAAAAGGCCCGCCACAGCAAGTCGCTGCTGTTTGCGCCTCGAGAAGCGGCCACCCAAAAGTTCGATACCATCTACCAGATATGCCTCGAAGGCTTCGACGAGCTGTGCGAACTGGACGCGCGCTTCCGCCCGTTCGCGCGCAGTTTGTTCAGCGCCCAGAGCACGACCGAGGACCGCACCAACATGACGGCGGCGGAGAATCAAGAGCTGGACGCCGTCGTCGTGCGCTTTCTGGGACTGCTGGGCGGCCGACTGCTGCTCAAGCCCGCCATGAAGGCCATGGAGTGGCTAGTGCGTCGCTTCCGAGTGCAAGAATACACCACCGAGGCCGTCCTGTTGACCTTTCTGCCATACCACGCATCGCACATTTTCCCGACGCTTCTCTCGATTCTGCCGCCCCAGCTGCCATCCAACTTCCGCTTCCTACATCCATATGTCACGTCCCTCCAGAGTCCGCCACGACATGCCATTGTTGCCGCGGCCAGCAATCACTCCGCATTCTTTGCAGCCTTGAGCCAGTACGTGCTGCGCGTGGCGAAGCTCAAGCACCAGCAACCGCTGCTCCTGGGCTTTTGGGCGAGCGTTACTGCGCAGGCTGTGAATAACATGATCGACACCTCGCGATCCGGACGCAAAGAGGTTCGGAAGCAAAAGGAGGAGGATATGCTGACAAAGGTGCTGCCTGTGTTGCGAGGGGCCCTCAGCATACACGGTGTTCCAGAGCTCTACCTGGGCTCTTGTATGATTATGACCATTATGGCCAACAAAGCAGATCTCAGCGAAACCGCGCTGAATGCGCTAATGGAGGCTGTGGCTGGTGGCTGGACCGAGCAGACTGTCGAGGACGGCATGATTTGTCTCTCGGTGCTCGCAGAAGAGAAGGAGCAGCTGAGCATGTCGAGGGGCACCGTCCACGCTTTGATGAAGCAGGATGACTCTTTGGCCATCATCGAGCAGATCGGCACAAAGTGCAGGGTGGATAAGCTGCTTGCAGGCTTCGCATTGGGCGCTATTGACCAGATCAAGACTCATCAAGACCCTCTGGCGGTCCAGTTGATGGCTGATGTGCTTGCTACGGATCTGTTGCCCGAACCGTATGCTGTCTACGTTCTGGAGACTGCCATCAGAACTATTGTAGAGCTTCCAGCGGCTGCGTCTAATGCTAATGGTAGGCAAGAAATGCTAGCTGTTCTGTCGAAGACGGCTGCGGAGGAGCGCGGATCTCACTTGTTGCAAATGGCCGTGCAAAGGGCCAACGTTGATCTGACCGAATTGGACGCAGACCTATCGCTACGGCTGACGGACGCCGTCGGAATGGAGGAGGATGTCGATCAGATGCTTGTCGACGACAAATCTCATGACGACGCTCCCGACAGCCGTATATCATTCGATGAGTTGCCCAAGCTCAAGACCAAGGACTTTTCGTTCCTGGTCGGGAACGAGCAGACGACTTTCGAGGCTTATTGCCTGGCATTTCAGAAAGCACTACCCTCCAAACACGACTTGGCTACATATCTCAATCTGCCATCGCTTTCGAGGAGTACGGTTACGAAGCAGCCCACCACGCTTACGTTCTTTGCTCGTGCTTGGACGAGTGACGCTTCTGCTTCGGTGCGGGTCAAGGCCCTACAGGTTACTCGGGAGCTGCTTGATCAAATCAAAAAAAGTGGGAAGCTGCACGACATGCAGGCCTTAGTTCCATACATTATCACTGCACTCGGCGACCCCATCAAAGCCGTACGGAGCGCGGCTGCCTCCGCCTGCATTGCGTTGCATGGCTTGTATGAGATCAGTCAGCTGAAGAGCGTGGCCATTTGGGCCAAGGCTACCCTTTATGGAACCCACGGAGACAATGTGCGGTGGCTGTCGCCGACCGACGCGCATAAATTTCTTACAGATGCGCTATTCCCGGTTCTTGAAGACTGTGTGGTTGATCAGAGCTACATCGTCCAGCATCTGGCAAATTCAATCAATGCCACTACTTCGCCTGGCAAGACCGACCGTAAAGAGTTGAAGCAAGCATTGCGGGCCAGCATATACGGGTATCTCGTGTCTCTCGTCCCCGTTACGCCCGTCTTGTCTGTTAAACTTTGTCTACTAGATGTGTCGGGCAAGGTTGGCAAGATCGCAGGTCCAACAACACGTGTACAAACCCTACTGCCGTACGTGAAGGAAACACTTGACGAGACCGCTCCCGCGTCTTTCTTCAAGGATAATGTGCAATTGCGCAAGGCCTTGGTCAGCAACGTGACGCATCGTAGCGACGAGGAACTACAATTTTTGAAAAAGCTGGCAATTGGTGGTTTTGGCGACAGGCAAGCACATTATGGGTTTGCTCGCCTTCGCCAGCTGTGGCGTAGTATGAAGCTCAGTACGCAGACTGAGCTTGCATCTTGGCTCTTGACAGTCTCGCTAGGCGACGGAGATTCGGCCGCGGCGGAGGAGACGCAGGCTCAAGCGCTGGAAACGCTGCGTGATCTGTCTTTACCTACCGGAATACTAGTGCACATGGTTGAAGGCCTTCCGAGCGTTGCGCAGCTGCAAGGACAGACCACGCCGGCGAAAAAGCAACGAACGAGCAGGGTTTCTGACGCCTCTAAGCTGGCCAGTATTGACAAGGTCAAGCTCAACGCCGCCATCAGCCAGATTACCTTGGTGCTGGAGGTTGTGGAAAGTGCAAAGGCCGAGCAGCACCCTCAGCTGTTGAAGGGATTATTCTACCTTCTGAGCGAGCTCCAGCACTACAAAACACTGCTGGACTCCGAGCTTGTCTATCTTCAAGGTCTGCTGATCAACAACCTCCTGTCGGTAGTGAATGGTCTCAAGAATGCCTCGGGTAAAGACGTCGACCGCTCAGTCGTTCGTGCGGACCTGATTGTCGATTGTGTTCGAACCACATCAAGTACACAAGTGCACCAATCTGCCTTGTTACTGATGTCTGCTCTGGCATCATGGGCTCCAGATCTTGTTCTGCACAGCGTCATGCCGCTGTTCACGTTCATGAGCTCTACAATATTGAAACAAGGAGACGATTACAGTGCTCACGTCACCGATCAGACCGTAGCACGCATCATACCACCACTCGCGGCGTCGCTGAAGAAAAGAGGTCGGGATCTGATTACCGGTTCGGCAGAGCTGCTTCTGAGCTTCACCGCTGCCTTTGAACACATTCCACTGCATCGGCGTTCGGGACTTTTTCAGAATCTGGTGCAGACTCTAGGACCAGATGAGTCGCTCTTTGCAATCATGGCCATGCTCGTGGAGCGATACCCGGAAGACACGAGCCTACTGCCATTCATCTCCGACCTTATGAGCCACTTTGCATCCCTTACTGAGCTCAACGCGATCAAGCAGTACCTGGGTATTGTTTTCGACACCCTGAAACCGAAGCGAGCACTGTCCGATGTCATTCTCGGCTTCAGCGAAAAGAGTGCAGAGGAAGCTAAGGCATCCACTATGGTGCTCCTCGAAGGCTTAGCCAGCATCATGTCTCGGCACGAACTGCGAAATAAGCTCGCAAAGGAGCTCAAAAAGGGCAGCACGACGGCGGCCACGCTGCAGAGTAACTACTCTTCCATACTGGAGAAGACCATGCAGCTTGGGCTGCAGCTCAAGAACAACGAAGATTTGTCAGACAGTGCCACGAATGTCCTTACGGCACTTCTGGGCCTCATGCCGACAAGCGACTTCATTGAGTCGAGCGCCATGCTCATGCAGACCGGCTCCGACGAGATCAGACAGCAAGTATTCTGGTCGCTCGAACAGCGTGTGGAGACGGCACGACGTGGCGATGCAACATTACAACAGGTCTTCATCGAGGTGCTACCGAATTGCGCCCTCTTCATATCAAAGGATCAGCCAATTGCCACCAGGATCGCGGCTATAACCTGCATGGACCGCATCGCGGACAAGTTTGGCAAGACTGATCGTTCGTCGGTCATGTTAGCTGCACAAGAGATTGCAGGAGATGCAGCTCTCGGCGAGCAGGACGATGATCTCCGCCGCATGTCCATTCTGTGCTTAGCCAGCATGGTGGAAGTGCTCGGAGATGAAATTATACCGATTTTGCCCAAGACTTTCGACACAGTCATTCGCTACATGCAGGAGACTGTGCGAGAGGGCGATGAGCCAAAGATGGCACTGCTTGTGGCTGGATTCAGCTTTGGCATGGCTGTGCTCGACCATGTTCCCTGGATGCTATCTGGAAAGTACCTGGATCGTCTCCTGGTACTCGCAGCCGAGACTGACGCAGACACTGTCAAGCAGTTCACTCAGCTCGCAGCCAAAAAGGTGTCAGCCAGCGACTTCTTCGGTGCTATTGAGCGCACTTGGTCCGAGATTGTCAAAATTTCTATCGAAGAAGGCATCCAGGCTGCACGAATTCACCTTTCGGCTCTGCACATCGCCGTTGAGAATCACAACAAGGCTACAATATCACAGCATGCTCAACTACTGTTCACCATTCTGCTGTCTGCTTTTGACTTGCGACGCCAGCTTGCAGACGTCGATGGCGACGACCCCACATCTCTTTTCCATCTCGTCAATCAGACGACGATGCAAACTGTTCTCAAACTGAACGACGCCACATTCAGACCGTTCTTCATACGTTTTGGCGAGTGGGCGATCAGTACTTTGCCACAAACGGACAGGGCTGGCATCATCCTCCGCTGTACAAGCCTCTACAGCTTTTCCCTCGTACTGTTCGAGCAACTCAAGAGCTTGGTCACCAGCTACGCCAGCTTCCTGCTTGAGAATGCAGCCTCTTTTCTCACGCTCACGTCTTTGTCGCCTGGGAATCAATCCGAATACAAGCTGTTCAACCTCGTTGTCGACACTCTAACTTCGAGTTTCTCGAACGATCAGGACGGCTTTTGGCAATCACCTGCGCACTTTGACACGATTTTCAAGCCGCTTGTATCTCGATTGAGCATAGCCTCCACGTACGATGTCAACGCCCATGTCATTCCCGCCATAACGGAACTGGCGGCATGTGTTTCGAGCCAAGAACACCACAAGGCCATGAACGCTCTAATCATGACCTACATGAGAAATGAGCACAGTGCAGTGCGACTAGCTGCCATCAAGACTGAGAGGGCGTTGACGGAGAGATTGCATATTGACTGGCTGCATTTGCTACCGGAGATGCTGCCTTTTATCAGCGAACTGCAGGAGGACGAGGAGGGATTTGTGGAGCGGGAATGCTTGAGATGGATAGGACAGATCGAGGAGGTTACTGGAGAGAGTCTGGAGGGAATGCTGCAGTAATTATCAGTAGGTAATCATGTACAGGTTACAGGTAGACCGTCGATATATGTACCTGCAGCCTGCAGGTGTATTATCATTTATCCGTGCTCACTATTAAGCGGTCATGTAAGTGGATACTTTGTACTAGCTAGTCAAAGTAGGAGCTAATATACATGATGCTTCCGCACGTGCCGGGCACCGGTCACGTGCGGGTCACGTACTAATTACGTGCACGGTTACGTACTCAGAGCCTTGCTCTACTAACAAATGCCCCCTTTCGAAAAGAGAAACCCCTGCCCTTAGGGCTCAGAATCTACCGTCGTCGTCGTCGGATAGTTCCTTAGTCTTTACGACCTTCGCGTCCCCTAGACGTTCCCTTCGCTTCTTTGATAACTCCGGCTACTCTTCGCTATCGTACCTAGGTACGAGCGTCTACCCCTCGTCCGCGTACCCCTTGCGTACTGCGTTAGCGTCTTCGTCCTAGAGCGCGGCGAGTTTCCCGGCGTTCTCTCGCGCTACCCTCTCGATAGGCTTCGCTTTTCTTATATTCCTTACCCTATAGTAACTTGGCTCGTAGATCGAGCGTACCTAGGGCTTATTATCGTAGTAGTATCTCTCTAAATACAGCTTGTCGAGTATATATCCGAATACTCGGGTATTCGCCTCGGTAACGGTATCCTCTAGTAACTCTCGTCGGACCTCCTTTGCTACCTTAGGGCGTCCCTCTATTTCTCGGATCAGCGCTACCTAGAGGTCTAGGATTGAATAGAAGTCTTTATTGCCTATAAGAGTATCTCCGTCGAATTGCGCCTCCTTTACGGTAACCTAGAAGTCTAGAGAGGTTATTACTAGGTAGTTTCTTTGTATCTTGCGAAGAATTACTTTCCGTTAGCGATTCGTAGCCTTACGCAAGGCCTTCGTGTCCGCCGCTAGTTCCTTTAGGTCTAAGCGGTTCCTAGTATCGTCGGTATCCGGTACGCGGACGTTCTCGAAGTACCGTAGGCTCTACTAGGTAGGTTCGTACTCCTTAGAAATCTTTAGCGGCTTTATAGTAAGTACGTAGGTAGTACGTATCGCTGCTATAGAAGATGCCGAATAGTTGTAGATAGAGTACGCAAGTAGTACGTATAGACGTATCGCTATTATAGAAGATACCGAATGGTTGTAGATAGAGCACGCAAGTAGTACGTATAGAATATACAAAAGGTAATATTGTTGTATAGGCAAATAGTAGCGCTAGTAGGCGGCCTAAAGTACCTAGCGCGCTAGGCAGCCGCGCGGCCTAACTACGTAGGAGCATAAACTAAGGTTCACGGAGTAAGGCGTACTATCTAGTACGCCTATACGTTCTAAGAGCTGCATAACTTATACTGTATAGAAAGTAGAGATTCCGACCTTAACGTCGATATTTCCGTACTAGTAATACTAGTAGGTTATCGCTCCGTACCTACGAGTCGTAGGACGAGTCTCTGTCCGCCTATCGGACTAGGTATTCGGTGAATTCCTTCCTACCGCGGCCTACTAGCCTCGACCGCTTATCTAGTAGCGTCTCCGGTACTAGTTCCTCTAGGGTAACAGCCTAGTTCTAGGGCTGTATCCTCCGAGTAGAGCGGGTTCGACCCGTAGCGTATAGGTCCTCGGAGTCCCCGTCTAGGAGAGGCTCTAGGTCCGCGATCGAGATAATAGGGTAGATCTTCCAATGCTTTAGTAGCGCTAGCCGGTATGCCTAGCGACCTTGTATCTCTTCTGTCCGACCCTCCTGTCTAATAGCTTTCGGTTAGTTATACCTAGGACCTAGTAATACTTAAGGTTAAGTATTACCTTATCTCTAACCTACGGCTCCTACAGCTTGTGCTTCGCGTCGTAGCGCTTCTTTATAGCGACATTGGCAAATACTATCGCGTCCTCTGCCTCCCCCCGGAGTACGTCTCTATCGGCGAGGGGGCCGGCTAGTACGTAGTCCGGCGCTTCTCGGGGCTTGAAGCCGTATAGTAATATATTCGGGGCGATACCTATACTCGCGTTTTCGGAATTATTCAGGACGAATTGTAGCTAGGGTAGGGAGTACCGCTACTTAATAGCGCGGTCCGGGTACTTAGCTATCTAGTACCGTAGCGCGATTTCTACCGTTTGGTTCGTCCGCTCGGATTGACTATCCGTCTGCGGGTAATAGCTAGTAGATCGCAACAGCTTTGTGCCTAATCTCTTAAATACCGTCTTCTAGAGCTCCGATATGAATTTCGGGTCCCTATCGGTAATCGTTACTATAGGTAATCCCTAGTTAGCCCTAAGTAGGGTATCTAGCAGTCGGTAGGCCTATACTTCCGCTATTAAGGTAGTGTTTCCTTCGATTAGGAGTACCCTCTTACTGAACTTACAGGTAACCGTTAGTAACGCGTCGTACCTATCGTCTACGTCTGCGGGCAGTGCGATAATAAAGTCTATAGTTACTATATAGAACGGTATCGCCGTAGTATAAATCGGTTGCAACGACCCAAAAGCGCGGTGCCTCTTAGTCTACGCGCGATAGTAGTCCTCGTAGTAGGCTACGTACGCCCTAACCTTTCGCTCTAGGTACCTAATGTAGTACTGCTCTCGGATGCGCGCATATAGGCGATCCGGGCCGATATAGAACTGACCGTTATAAGCCGAGTCGAAGATATCGCCCTCGAGACCTTCTAGTATATATAGTCTACACTTGTACTATAACAACCCTTTATACTACTAGAATGCTTCCTCTACTAGCTAGCTGCGTACGATTTCCCCTACGTTAGCTATAAAATAGTCTGTTTCGTACCTATACTATAGTGCTTTTCGGAAGTCGGCCGAGATATCAAAGGTTGTTATTGTTGAAGTGAATAAATGAGTTGCATGGTTTTTTGATTGAGTGTCTGTCTAGTAGATATATATATGTGTGTGCTGACTCATGTGTGTGTCTGTTTGTATCAAACAGATCTTATAAGTCATATATTACGTGGTTTTGAAGTTACTTAAGTTATGTATACTAACATGCTCTAGGTCAGACACCTAATATGCCTTAGGTCATATAATATGCCTAATGTACCTAGCATGCCTAGGGTATCTGATATGCTTACGTATGTAGGTCAGCTGATATAGGTCACCTGACGTGCCTGAGTTCTGTAGTTCTATCAACAGTTATTACGGTATACGTACTCTCTACGGTCTCGAGTATAAATAACATAACCAAGTTATCTAGTACGTCTTCGTTCTGTCCCTTCTCGCAATAAACGTATACAGGTAGTCGAGACAACGCGTCGGGTACGATATGCTTACGTCCGGGTACGTAGTATATCTTGAGGTTCTTGAATTAGGATACGTAGAGGGAGGTACGGGTAAGCCGATTGTTAAGCTTATCCGTTGCGCTAGACGAAAGCGCCGTTTGCCTTATAATCCCCGCGGTACTCGCGTAGTCTGTTATAATAGTGACCTCTAATATAGAGGCCTCGATCATCTATCGGACTACCTTTATAGTCTATACGATATACGCGACTTCTAGCTCTGTCGGCTAGTATCGCTACTCGGTTAGGGTAAGGGTCTTAGAGAGAAACAGTATAGGCTCTACGATAGTACGTAGCGGTATCGTTGTTATAGCCGGGTTACCCTTAAGGTAACAAACGACGACCCCGAAACCTCTTGCCTTTAACGCGTCGGGCAGGATGTATAGCCGTCGCGCCTTATCAAAGTGTACTAACATTGTAGGCTTCGAGAACGCCTCCTATACCGCCTAGAAGGACGCTATCAAATCCGGTATCGGATCGATTCTCGCAGTACTAGTATAGTGCTTTCGGGCGTACTCTAACTTTAGCGCGTCCTTTAGCTTTTCTGTCTTGTGTCTCTGTAGAGGTTCTGCGCGTTAGGCGTAGTACTCGATATAGTAGCGAAGCTACCCCGTAAGTCCTAGGTATATCTCTAGGTCTCCTACGGTTCTTAGGAAACTAAGCGCTTTAATAGTAGTAAGCTTCTCTTCGGAGGTAGATACTCCTAATCTATTGATATACTATCCTAGTAGGGTTACGGATAGGAAACCAAGAAAGGCCTTCGTACCTAATAGGGTTAGTAACCTATAGTCCAAGCTGCGGAATAGGGTATCTAGTTCCTCGAGGTACCTGCTTAGTTTATCTGCCTATATAACGATATCGTCTATAAAGGCTTTAGAGAAACGACTGCAGCCCGCGCCTCTAAGTATCCTATCAATCTGCCGCTACGCGTAGGCCGGGGCGTTCTTGTAGCCTATTACCGCTATATTGTATTGCTCCTACCCGCGGTAGGAGATTACCGTAAGCTTGTAGCGGTCCTCCTTCGCGACCGGAAACTAATAGAAGAAGCTAGTACAATCGACTACCGAGATGAACTTCGCTCCGGCTACGCTCTATATAATGTCGCTCTATAGTAGTATCGGGTAGGCGTCGGTAGTACTTACCTTGTTTAGGCCTCTAATGTCTACTACTACTCGGCCCTTGCTTTCGCTATCAACTTCTCGCTAGACTACGAAGACTAGGAAACCAAATAGTATCGGGTACTAAGTCCAACTTATACGCCCCTAGCTATAAAGTTTATTATGTATCCTGTCTACGACCTTACGGTCCTTAGGGCCGAGCGGATATACCTTGTAAGCGAGCTTCGCCCTAGCTGTATTCTAGTCTAATACTAATAGAATAGTTATCTACTCGTCTTCTAGGATGTCTACGGTCTTGCCGTTATCGGTAAACAACCGCGGGTACCGTAGGAGCACCTCGGCGTACCGTACTCTAGTCTCGGCATCTCCGTAGATCGTTACCCCGAATAGGCTAACCCCGTATAGCTTAGATAGGTTCGGCCTTACTCCCTTAGTTAGTACTCGTACTCGTAGAGGGTACTCTTTACGTTCCGCGCCTATGTCTACGGAGTACACTTTAGCTACGTTCTATACGGAGTGGACAGCGTCCGTCTATTGCGCCCTAATAGGCTCCGCTCGACTAGCTAGCTTGATCGTTCCTAATCTTAGGCCGCTAGCTATAGTCAACTACAATAACCCTTCGTTGTAGATTAATATAGACGCAGTACGGGCGTCTATACGCGCGGCTAGGAAGCCTTCTCGTTCGGGCTCAAAGATCTAGAGCCCGTCCGGGAGCTCTAGTAGTGTACGTACGGGCACCTCGGCGAACTGTCTAGGGCCAACTATAGCGCTGTCTGCGCTTTTTACTACGATCTCTCTCTATCGCTACGTAACTAGCGGGAGGCCCTCGGGGGTACTTAGGATAAGAGGCGCTAATACGCCTAGTTGCATGTATAGTATTCTAGCCTCGAAGTCTATCTTCTATTGTAGTTCGAGTATAACGTCGATACTAATCAATATTACTAGCCTAAGTCTAGGCAATATATATGCCTAGAAGGTCGCTATTGTACGGCCCGTACTAGTCTTGATATAAAGCTTGATATAATACTACTTAGTAGCCGCTAGGATCGCGTCGCCAACTCCTCTTATCCGTAGGCGAGAAGGCTGCGCCTCTCCTTAGTAGCCCTACCGTATAAGAAATTCTAGGCTAATTGCTGTTATTAGGTTACTACTATCGATATATACGCGCTCGAGGGGCCCCTCGGGGGTAAGAGAAGCCTCGACTATCGCGTACCGAGTGACCGTTTGCTTTACGGGTCGGGCAGCCGTTAGTTTTTCGACTTCCCGTAGCCTATCGTTCGTATATACTCGTATAAGCGGTTGCCGGACTCGAAAGTATTATAGTAGTATAGACATTCCTATACCTCCGGGGACTGCTCCCGTAGCGACGGCTCGTCGTCCTATAGGTAGTACGCGTCGACCTAGACGAATTCCTCCTCGTCCTTAGGCCCTTCCTCGTACTACCCGTACTCGTCCTACTCCTCCCCGAAAAAGGCATTACGCTCTTCCTCTAGGACTTCGACGAAGCCGCTCTGTACCCGAAAAGGCTTTATTAGCTCGGGTCCGCGCCCGCTCGAGTACCTAGCGTCTAAGGCTATACTGCTTATAGACGGCCGCCCGTCGGTAAGCTAGAGTCGCTCTCGCGGGGTATAGAGGGCTAGAGCGGTACGAGTACGCTCCGGCTAAGGTCGGTCGTACGTACGTTCCGGCTACGGTCGGTCGTACGTACGTAGAGGGTAGTCGTACGTACGTAGAGGGTACCCTCGCTAGTCGTAGTTAGCCCGTAGCTAACGGGGGTAGTTGGAGTCCGGGTACTATATACCGGCCCGTCGATATAGGTAAGTACCTGACTGTAGTCGTAGCGCGCTAGGTCTAGGAGCCCTAGCCCGTATCTATATTGCTACTAGCTAAGCCTAGTTCTCGGCTTGCTTGTCTATTAAGCTAACGTAGTCGGATACCGTCGTAGTCTTAGTAGGCTCGGTAATCGTACTACGTAGTAGTACGCTCGTCTGCGCGTACGCATACGTAAGCTGCTATAGCGTAGAGTCTATACCGGAATCCCTCGTATTCCGAATAACGTCGTATACGTAGACATACGCCGGGCGTCGGTTACGCGCGTTAGTAAGCGTATACTTGTATTTCATCAAGTTCTGTATAGCTTCTTATAGGGGCTACTTAAAGAGGTTGCGCAACTTAGCGAACTACTACTTAATAGGGGAGAGCCGTAGGCCGGCTTTCTTAAGCTCCGACAGTCTAGTCGTATACTATTACTAAGCTTTCCCTCGTAGTAGAGCGGGAATACGGTCCCGTACTATCGGCTCGCCTCGTAGTATTACTACGTCCCTTAGGCGGTCGATAAAGGTATAAACGTCTCTATAGACTGTATCGTAACCAACCGTAATTACCTAGCCCTACTACGTATTATTACAATCCGGGTAAAAAAACCCTACCTTAGAATCTCGCTATACTAGTATACGGGTATCAGCTCGGTTAGTATAACTACGGTCTATCTCTAGCTCCGCTACGTACGCGCGTACGATACCTTTAGCGACTATCCGAGATATCTAAGCTAACTGCTCCGGAGTAAACTCTATCGTACCTCGACCGATGTCCTCTGTACCTAGTATAGACGCGGCGCCGCTACCCGTATAGTACTACTAGGACTACGTCGACGACGAAGTAGTAGGCCTAGAGGACTAGCTACCGTATATCGAAGCTAGGTAGTACTGCTAGGACTACGTCGACGACGAAGTAGTAGGCCTAGCGGACTAGCTACCGTATATCGAAGCTAGGGGTATAGGTTGCCTTATTAGGAACGGAGATAGTACGTCGTCAAAAGCAGCTAGATACGCAGGCTAGTATTAGGGTACTAGTACGCTAGCAATAGGACCTAGAGGTATCGAAGGCTAGGGTTAGGTAGCTAGGACCGGGCTAGGTACTCGAGGCGTAGGTACTTAGGCTAGAGGTATACTCTCGAAGGAAACCGCTAGACCGCTCCGGGAGGCTAGAGGACTTCCTTAGGAAACAGCGACGTCGCTACGGGAAGTAGCTATAGGCTTACGGGTAGTAGCTAGATAGCTAGGGAAGGTAGGTAAGCTAGCTAGGGAAACAGCGGCGTAGCTACGGGAAGGTAGTTTAGTCTCCTTCTCCGTTAGGGAGCGAATCGTCGCGGTAGGCGTAACGATATCGTCTCGGGCTGCAACTAGCGACCGGGGCCGTCTAGCCGGCAATGTCTCAACTCGTAAGATTGGTCGAGAAGGTATACCTAATCTAGGCCTCAAGCTGCTCGCTCTTACTACCGCCCTATCGTCGCTATACGGCGTCGGGCTAAAGGATACCCGTAGTCGTAGAGTAACCTGCCGTAGAGTAGATAGTACCTACGGTATCGTTAGCAGTTCGTACCGGTCGAGCAAGGCCTTAACTTACTCCTATACTCGCTTCTTTAGGTACACGTCGTCTGTCTACTTAGCCTCTAGGTAGAGGTCGTCCCTAGGGGGGTTAGATAGTAGAAAACTACGTAGTCTCGTTCTTAGAGCCGGCGGCGCCGCTCGTAGCGTAATTCGTACGAGTAGTACAAACTTCTAGACTAGGATGATCTCGTCTTTAGAAAGACTAGATATACGCCTTAAGGAGCTAGGCGGCGGGTAGGTTCTTAATTTTAGGTAGCGGGTAGGATCTTGAACGTCTATAGTTAGACTAGTACTCTCTCGAGCTAGTACTACTAGTACGGCTAGTGCCTCTGTATAGGCTAGTAGAGGTAACGGGTATTAGGCCGATACTACTATTCTGTTAAGCGGTTATATAAGTAGATACTTTGTACTAGCTAGTCAAAGTAGGAGCTAATATACATGATGCTTCCGCACGTGCCGGGCACCGGTCACGTGCGGGTCACGTGCTAATCACGTGCACGGTCACGTGCTCAGAGCCTTGCTCTGCCAACACTCACTGCTTCCTTCACATGAGAACGGGCGAGTTAAATGCCGAGCCGTCATACGTCACCTTTCGAGAATCTGAGTAAGGCATGGGAGGTACATGTATAGGTACCTACCTCCTAGTACATCATTCTTCTTCCCCCTCCTCCACTACATGTATCTATACCACAGCGACCTACAACAACAACAATAACAACTCTTCACAACTCCTCACAATCAGCTTGCATGTGCCCGTCATGCCTTTCGACGGCAAGACTATGTTCAAAGGCGGCTGGCATCCAGCCGGCGACAGGGTTATCAAGAAAGAAACATGGAAAAGTGATATCAAAGGCCTCGCAACAGGCAAGAAGAAGGATCCTTTCGCAGAGCAGCGAGAGCACCAGTCGGCGCCATTGACCACTCTACGAGACCCGGATACATTCGGCCCTCCGCCGAAAGCGAGGTCGCATTATGGCGAAGATGGGCGCCCGATCAATCCCGTCGCTGTCCCAAGTCGAAGCTCTGCCGGTGGCGCTGGAGTGTCATCAGCGAACATACCGCACTCGCTGGCAAGCATACCCACCGATCACAAGGGAGGGCTGGGGGCTCCGGTGGTGGAGACGGGATATGCGCAGAGAAGGCAGCGGGAAGCAGAGGAGAGGGAGAGGCGAGAAAAAGAGGAATTAAACAGGGAACGAGGACCTTATCAGAAAGATACTACAGGCATAAACACAGCCCACTTCGCGGCTCCTCCGAGGCATTTCGCTGTGGGTAGTGGTAGTAGTAGCAGCGGAGCGGCGAGTCCGAGTCCGAGTCTTCCGCCGAGTTTGCCTCCTCGTGTTCCACCTAGGCAACTTGCACTAAGTCCTCCTCCTCCTTCACGGCAAACCACGGGAACCATATCAGCACCGAATAGTGGTCCTGCCCCCTTTCTGCCACCACGCCAGAATGAATATCCTGATGAACACACGCCCGCCCCACCTCCAACCTATGGTGAGGCACTGAATTCGCCTCCCCTTCCTGCGCAAAACACATCGAACAGATTCGAAGCTGCAGCGACTGGGGCTGCGCAAAGATTTGGCGCACAGGCGGCAACGTCGTGGATGAACCAAAAGCAGCAACAGGGACAACCTAGTCAAGATCCCGCAGCCATCAACCAAGGAGCTGCAGGTAGATTAACCGGCGCAGGCATCTCAGTGCCAGGATTCGGCATCGGTAGTTCATCTAGTCAGCAACAAACGCAGCAGCAGCACCAGGTCCCCATGCCATCATCGCAACAAGTTCGAAGTGCAGCATCATTCGCCTCCGGCGCGGCGTCGCGTTTTGGACAGCAGAACCAGACTTCTTCCACAGCAGGCCAAGCTCCCGGTGGTCAGCTGAGCGAGCTACAACAGAGGTTTGCGAGAATGGGTGCTACTGGATCGAGCAACGCTGCTCCAGCTGGGCAAGAGAGTGGTGTGGTATCGCCTGGTCCTAGTGCTGCTGCTACTGCTGCGGCTGCCACTGCTGCTCAAAAGAAACCGCCGCCGCCACCACCTAAGAAGGCGAGTCTGCAGGCCGCTTTAGGGGTCGAGAACGGGTCGACACCACCACCGGTGCCTATGAGTAGTAAACCGAAATGGTAAAGAGAAATGTTGTGATAAATGTTGTGGTTTCGACTGTTCGTTCTGAGAGATACCCTGTTATGTGAGCGTTGCGAGACCCGACTTCTCATCATTAAGCCGCCAAAATAGAATCGCAACGTTCATGCTCCTTGTCCCTTGTAACGGCTTTGTGCCATTCCACGTCTACCGCACTTGTGTGTGTGTGTGTGTGTGTGTGTG
>JH792498.1:101933-129935 GCA_000291705.1 Sphaerulina populicola P02.02b
TGTGTGTGTGTGTGTGTGTGTGTGTGTGTGTGTGTGACACATGATCATCATCATATCCCACCCTTCCCTTTCATCATGGCTCGATACCTTTCAATCACATCTTTCCTCGCCTGCCCCAATTCCTCCCTCCTCGCCAAACTTCCACTTTTCCCCGGAACATTATCCACATCCACTTTCGCGCCATTCGTCTTTTTCGTCTTGAACCTCTCTCTCACAGGCTTCAACTCCGGCGGTGCCTGCACCACATCATGTAAACCCTTCGGTTTCTCCCTCTTGGCCTCCAACACCTTCCACGGATCCTCATCATCTTTCTCCGACGTCGTCGTCAACTCTGTCAACATCTTTTTCCGCCGTTTCCCTCCCTCGGCTGCGGCGGAGGACGAAGGAGGAAGATGAATCTCTTGCCCTCCCAGCTCATTCTGCAATTCTTCATCTTTTTCTTCTTGCCGTTCGAGAAATTCTTCTTCGGCTGCTTTGCGTTTTTGATCCATTTCTCTCCATTCGGCGTACATTTTGTGTAGACGTTTTTCCGTCTTCGTTTGTCGTTCTTTTGAAGCGCCGCCAATGACTTTTTTGCGGTTCTGAGCAATACCGCTCAAGGGGAGGGCTTGGTTGACGCGGGCGGCGAAGTCGGAGAGGCGTTCGCCGGGTTGGATTTTGAGCTTGGAGGCGGTGTCTTCGACTTGTTTTTGTTCGGCTATGTCGTCGTCGTCGGTTTCCTTGTTGCCGGAGGTAGAGGAGTTTGTGGTGGTGGTGGTGCGCGGCACAGTCTTCTTTTTCGAGGGCTTCTTGCTGATGCCATCGTCGAGACCGTTTCGCTGTCGTTTGCCGGCTTGTTGGAGGTGCATCATTCGGGCAAAGGCGCGGGGCGTGTCATCGGACGTGTAGGCGGATGTGGCATCGCTCTTTCGCTTGGAGTTGACCTTGGGCTTGGGTCTCGAGGCGCCGCGCTTGAGTTGGACTTTTTCCGTTTTCTCGTAGGCGGACAGAGATTTGGCGATTTTGGAGGGAGGGAGATCATAGCTGCGACGCGGTCAGTCACGGTCACAGACACATATGAATGGGGGCAATGACATACTGCTCTTTATCATTCTCGCGCTTCCTCTTGTGCTTGTGAGGCATTATTGGCGTGCTGGTATGCTTTGCGATGGATGCACAAAAGTTTCTTGAGCCTTGAGGAGGTGATGTACATTCGACTGTCGTCTCCCCACATTTCAATCTTCACATGCTAGCTCCAATTCTAGTCTAGCACATCCTCGTCCTTAGGTACACCTACATGTACTGCATGTACTGGACTTTCAAGGTACATCACCTTGAAAGCTCGGGTACGACCAGGCTCAGGCTATATATCGCCCAAGATGCCGCCTCCGTCCAGTCGCATGACCAAGCAGCCAGTGCGGCCTGCGCGATACTTCTCAGGCAAAGCAGTAGCCGACGATCCACCATCAGACGACGAATCCGACGACGAAGAGGAAGAAGCCCAGCAGCGGCCTGCTCCTAAAGCGCCAGCACCCAAAGCGACAACTTTCCCGAAAAAGCTCGCAATAGGCGAAGTGCGACCGGTCGCGAAGGTCCCAGAGAAGAAGCCTGAAGATGACCTTGAAGGCTTCGTCACAGCGTCAGAGTCTGAGAATGGAGAGGAAAGTGGCAGCGACGATGAGGGCGATGACAGTTCGGAAGAGGATGCCGACAGCAGCTCTGATGACGAGCCGAAGAAACCCATGCTTGCGCCCAAATTCATCTCCAAAGCGAAACGAGCGCAGCAGGGAGCGCCCGCCATATCGGAGGAACAGAAGGCTGCCGAGGATGAGCGCTTGCGGAAGGAAAAGGCAGATGCCCTGCTGCAAGCCCAGATCGAGCGTGAGATTGCTCTCAAAAAGGCCGGCAAGAAGAATTGGGACGACGAGGAGGTACCGGCAGACGAAGTGGACGACACAGATGGTTTAGATCACGAGGCAGAGAAGGCTGCTTGGAAACTACGAGAATTGAAGCGCGTACAACGAGATCGCAATGCCTTGATAGAGAAGGAGAAGGTCCTGGAAGAAATCGAACGGAGACGAAACATGACAGAAGAGGAGAAGGCTGCGGAAGATGCGGAGAAGATCGCGCAGCAAGAAGAAGAGCGTGAAGGGCGAGGACACATGGGACACATGCAGAAGTACTTCCACAAGGGTGCTTTCTTCGACGCCGAGGCGGAGCAGGATGAAGAGGTCAAGGCTGCTTTGACGAGATCTCTTGCCGGGCGAAAGTTTATGGATGAGGCGAGTGATAAGAGTGTGCTGCCCGAGTACATGCAGATTCGAGATGCGACCAAGTTGGGCAAGAAGGGGCGCACGAAGTACAAAGATTTGAGGAATGAAGACACGGGGAGGTGGGGGACAGATATTGGGAAGAAGAAGAGGGAGTATGATGGACTGGATGACCGATTCAAGCCTGATGACAACCGAGGGAGCATGCAGGATAGTACTGGTGCGAATACGGCGCCGCTGGGAGAGCGGAAACGAAGGGAGGATGGCGAAGGGAGACGTGATGAGAAGAGAGCGCGGTACGATTGATCTCGCAGGTGCACTGCGCACTTGAGCATACCAGCCAGGCATTCGTGGTATCCATTGGTCGCTGCTATTCTGCAGCACAACATGCGTCAGCTGCATGCAACTCAACGGTTGCGGTCTAGGTAAGTGATTGAAGACAGACCACTTCACAAATCACATCTGACTCACGCCACTTAGTGCCACGACCGCGCTTCTCGCAACGACGAGAGTTGCTGGAAACTCTGGAGTATGACAAAATCCGGCCGAAAGCATCGCTGGCGTCCGAGCATGTCGACCAGCCGTTACGTGGATGCCATCGCAAAGATTGATACCTTGGAAAGAGTCTCAGCACACGATTTTCCATGAACCGGAGAGAAGTCCAGGGTTATTTATCGATGACAAGTCTTTCATTCTTTCATGCCTGCCAATATCGTTCAACGTGGTCAAGACCAAAAGGACCATGTTCGGGAGTCGCTGGAATACATGTAGAGGCGGATATATGTAGTAGTGCAGGTCCAGAGGAGAGCAAGATACAGTACATGTAGTGAAGCACAAGTACTGAGTAGGTAGGTAGGTAATGAATGTTCGCGCATTTTTAAGTATTTTATAGCTATACCAGCGCAGTCGTTTGTCACCTCGCTTCACCTCGACCAAGGAGGCAGATGTGCGTGTCTGATGCCACTTGCAGCCAATGAGAAACCGCCTCAGCCTGCCACGTGTGTGCCTCAGGCCAAGGAAATCAGTGCCAAGCAATGGTGTTATTCTGTTCGGGTGTTCGATTCTTTGAACTTCCCCCACACTTCACTCACAATCCACTCATATCGACTTTTGCACTTCCCTTACTGCACACACACACAAACACACCAAAACACACCTCTCTCGCCCTCTCTTCTTCAGACGACATGTGTAACGATCATGGCGGGCTTCGACGAGCTCATAGAGCGCCTGCTTTATGATGTCGCACTATCCGGCTCCCAAGGTGAGTAGAGTAGTTCACCTGCCTCCTACGGAGCCCAGAAAAGCCCCCAGTCTCGCCAAAGTCCTCAATTCGACTCGGCCACATACATGTCTCCAGAGCAGAAAATATCAGCAAGAAAAACGAGGCACGCGACATGATCACGATCTTTCTGACACACTCCCAGGGTTCGATGCGACCCGATTGGAAAGTGCTGTGCGAGCTTTTTACAACGAAAAGAACCAAATTCTCGACAGGAGACAAGGGGGCTCGCCACCAGACTTGCTCTTCGCAGATGCACCTCCTGTCGAGCAGACAGCCGTCGATGATGACCTGCTGACTTCGGTCCTTGGTTGGCTTTGTAGTCACCCAGATGTAGAGCTTCGAGATGCCGCACCGAATGGAAACCTCGCCCAGCCCAACCAGCGTGAGGCAGCCGCGTCTGCGGTTGCGCTCCAGCTCAAGGGACGGCGCGTATTCACGACTGAAGACAGGATCTGGCATGCTATCGCTGGTCACGGGCCCGACTTTCGGCGCATTCCGCCGCTGGAATTCGAGGTTCTTTCCATCATCGCTGCACATAGCTCGATGGGAGTCCTACAGCCTACTATTACAAAGTTGACTGGCCAAGACAAGCGTTCAGTGCCCAAAAGGACAGATCGCTTGCAGGAGAAGGGCTACATTTCCAAAGAGACCGTCGTCGGTGGTACCGGCAAGACGAGTCTGCTGAGGCTGAAGCGCTTTTCAAGAACTCAGAGCCTCGAGGACCACCTGGAGGAGACTGCGATCCACAAGCTCAGACCAGTTGTACACTATGACAGGATGTACAACACGATGATGCGCATGCTGCAGGAGAACAATGGCATCGTCGCCACGCATGATCTCCGTCTCGGCCTAGGTATTGGGGCGGGTAGACCTGGCAGGTGGGAGGGCAAGATTCTTGCTCGATGCATCCGACGCCTGGAAAAAGGTGGGTGCATTCGCCGAGTCACCGCAAAGATGGCAGACGCTGAAGGCAACGCAATGGACACAATCGGGCATCAGAAGTGGCGCCGAGCGAGGGCCGTGCAGCTGATGCGGCCCCCAGTACAGTACGATCGCTTACTGTGGGAGCAGTCTGATCCCCACATGAAGATGACAGCTAGCGACGACGAAGAGGAACGCGAAGATACGGTCGCAGGCATAGATGCAGCCATTGGGTCTGATGATTATGACGATCTGGTCGAGGTTGGTGCTGTTGAGGAGGTTGCAACTTCTGCCGAGCAGCTCAGAGCGCTTGGACAGAAAGCTACAGAAGCTGATGCCGATGGAGGCTTTGATGAGCATCCCAACGACCTCGATCAAACTGTGGACCGTATTCCGCCCCAGTGGACGCCCAACCTCCCTCTCGTCAATATCTTGTTCAACAAGATCGATGAAGCAGGAGAGAGTGGGATCAGCTCGAGTCAGCTCCAAGCTGCCGTAGTAGGTCCCCTGTGGAAAAGACCAATGGATGAGTCTCTCGCCCACTTGACAGACATTTGGCAGCATTCTCAGCCGCCTCATCTTCGACACCTGACCGTAGTCCGAGATACAGCCGTCTTCGGACGATCTGCGCAGTTCAAATATCGCACTTTACTCAACTTTGAGAAAGCAGTGGCCGCTGGCAAAGCTGCCTGGACTGCTGTACTGGATAACACGAGTGCAAAAGCAAAGAATGGTCCATCCCAGGTGAAACCGGACCTCGATCGCTGGGGCTTTGCAAAGATTCCATCCAAAGCGTTGCATGGCTACGATGGTCGTGCTACATTGCTTGATGGCCGCAAGGGCATCCAGATGGAGCGTATGTTGGATCACGATGCGGAGCCGGACGACTTTGTTGTGGATGATGATGTAGAGACCCCAGCTGCAGTGCCTCCTTCGAAGCCGATTGCCAAACGTGCGAAAGGCATGTCAGCTCGTAAACGAAAGATTGTGGAGAATTCCGAGTCAGCCTCCACCACACCCGTGAGCAAAGCACAGCGGTCAATTAATGGATTCAGTGTCAATGGCAAGAAGATTGGGAGACGCCCGAAAGATTCCACCAAAGCTAGATTTGCTGCGACCGCCGAAAAGGCACAGCAAGCGTCTGGATCATCTCTCGCAACCGCAATTGCAGTTGAGAAGGGACTAGAAAGCTCGCAGTACACACAGCAACATTCTAACTCGTCTGCAGTTCGGAGAGACTTGATTGACGACGGGAGCACTGCGATCGCGTTGGGAGAGTCTCGGCTACTCACTCTTGCTTCAACACCTACCGCCGTAGGCCTGAATGGCTCCAGTGGCGAGCAAGACAAGCCAGTCACGCCCACTGAAGCTCCAGTGGCCCATGATGCACTTCGAGAATTGGACAACAAGCTGACACAGAGACCGGTCACTACTGCAGAGTATCTTCCACGTTATAAATCGCGTGAGATTAAGCCAGAGGAATATACAGAGTACCGGAAGTTCGCTACAAAGACAGCGGAAAACCGCGCAAGGTTAGAGCTTAGCGCAAGTCGCAAGAGGACTGCAAGTGAAGCCAAGCTAAGCAGCGGCAACAACGCCAATGCTAAGAAGCTGCGTACCAACACAGGTGAGGCTCTAGATACAAACGTTCTCGAAGACGACGTGTCAAAACAGCGGGCTCCTGTTCCAGTGGACCAACTGTCCTCTACTCGAATAAATTCTTTCTATGAGGAGATACTGGATCGCCAGAAGCCTGGCGTGTATATCAATCCTCCTGGAGCCAAAAATGTAAAAGCTGCGAATTTTCCGACTCGCGGCAGGCCACGGAAAGCGAAGATCGCTGTTTTCAAGTCTGAGAGGCTACACGAAATGGAGTGGTACGGAAAGGAGAATGGCCCTCGCTACGCTTCGTCACAGCCATCCGGCAGGCAGAGGACTTCAATCTTAAGGAATCATCTTGAGATGGCTGGCGAGGCTGTTGAAGATTCTGCTTCCGACAGTGCAACCGCAAGACA
Source organism: Sphaerulina populicola P02.02b (assembly GCA_000291705.1). Classification (NCBI taxonomy): domain Eukaryota; kingdom Fungi; phylum Ascomycota; class Dothideomycetes; order Mycosphaerellales; family Mycosphaerellaceae; genus Sphaerulina; species Sphaerulina populicola. The sequence goes on from JH792498.1 coordinate 108,401, forward strand.
TGTCAACCAAGGGCAAAACCTCTCCGCCGAGATTGTGGAAGACTCTGATTCTAATTATGAGATCACACGTCCCTCCCAAACTCGGCGGAAGGTCTCTGCCTCCATCCTCGAGGATTCTGACTCCGAGACTGCAAGTCCCGTTCGCAAGAGGCGGCGCAGAGTTCAACCTTCTCAAGCGCAGATGAATGGTCCTTCCGCCACAAGTGAGGTGGTCAGGTCTGGCGCTCGCACATCTTCAGGTGGGCTGTCTATATTTGATACCGCTGCTATGGCACGCGACTCTGTCCTCAACGGAACTGTGGGTAGTGCAGGTGTCCGTATTGAACCCGACGGGATACCGGATACTGGATTCGCTAACGAGCAGACTCTTGCCTCGCCATCAACCGCAATGGCTTCCGAGACAGTCGATCAGGCTTTGGACGAAACTGTCGAACTGGTACCACAAAACTCGTCAGCACCTCTGCCTGTGAATCCAGCAGAACAACAGGCCCAGGCAGTGCCTACCACCTCCCAACCAAATCCGATGCGACCAACACCTAAATCCCAGTATACTGATGCAGATCAACCCCCATCTAAGAACAAATCTGCAGATACAACCTCCTTCTGCCTTGCGAAGTACCCAGTCGAAGAGAGAGCGACTCCGCAGCAACAGTACAAGATTTTATCTGCGAAGCCAGGGCGCAAATCGAAGAGAGACCTGGAAATCTTAGCTGAGCTGGAACAAGTCATCGGTTTTCAGTCACGTACCCAGGCTGTGGCCAACAATTCCAAACTTACTAAGAAACCGGATCCGATCTCGCTTGCAAGATCTAGGCGGCCACCAGAATTGTCGGTCGAGCAACGACGTGTTGTAGGGAACACTGCAGCAGCACCGACACGTACGGGCTTTACATCTATCAATGCTGCACAATCTGGGCCAGTCGCGGACGATGAGTCTTCTGCTAGCAGTGAAACTGACGAGGAAGATTGGACAAGATCACGGCCTGCTGTCAACCCTCGAAACGCGACTACTCCCAGCACTTCCGACCGGCTTAGTCTACAGCAAGCGCTGAAGCAGGCTGTGATGCCACAGCCAGTCAGACCTGCGTCGCGACCTACCGCCGACGAGCTTAATGTCCCCGTACAAACAGCGCAAACGCCCCGGAATGCCCCGTCGCTGGAGTGGCATGCCGCTTCACCACCGCGCATGACAACTCCTGTTTCGAAAGTCTCCCCCCTTATGATAGTCCGTCCTTATGAGACTCCCGACAGGGGCATTCAGGAAAGACCACAGGAGTCGGCCAAGTCGGCGGAAGTGCCTGCGGCGCACAACAAGCAGGACGAGAGCGGGCTCTTGGAGAACTATCACGCTGACATCCAAGTCCAGCGCCCTGACGAAGTAGAAGATGGACCGGTCCGACGCGGAGGGGAAGACGACATGGACATTTGCGTCTCCGAGCAAGCTGCTGGTTCGATATCCGAGGTTGCGCTTGCTCGCGCTCTCAAGCCCCTATTGACAACAAAGAAGACAGGCGGCTCGAAACTTGGTGGAAGCACTCAAATCAAGCGCCACGAGATCATGCTGTCCGCTGTGCAGCAATGTGGTGGTGTGTTTCCTGGAGACACGGAGATCTGGTACGTTCTCGCAACATCGTGGAAGAAGCTCTACGACCGGATGCCCGACAAACATACTGTTGAGCGGGCAGTTGAGCAGCTCATGTCAGAGAAGAAGCTCAAAAGATTCAAATTCGCATTCAAGTCAAAAGGCAGCTCCGTCATCACGAAACAAATACTTGCGGAACCTTCAGTCAAGGCCGATGACGAACTTGTGACACAATTGCGGAAGCAGATGATGAAGTCGTATCCATTTCAATACCTCCCTCTGGAGGTCGACATTGATGACGAGCTGCGGGAATCAGCAAGCTCCAATAAAAGGGGTCGAAAGCCCAAGATTGGCGATCCTACGCAGTCAAGGCCTCGTGCTCAGGAGTACCCGGAGGATCCGGTGTTGATAGTCCAGCAGACTGCAATTGCTGCGGCGAAGGCTGACCAGGATGCTCAGAGCAAAGGTTTCGCGAACGCACAGGCGCTGCGACAGCACATGCAGGAGCAGAATGCCGAGGCGAAGAGCAAGTCCTGGCAGAAGCGGATAGATAGGCAACGCAAAGAGAGAGAAGAAATTGCTTCAAAGGAAACACAGGTTGCTACTGATCTCGCCGACGTGCGAGCGGAAATACTAGGCACGGCCGTTCATGAGAAACAGAAGCGCAGGCGCCGAAAGCGTGACCCAGTCACAGGCGAGCTTCTTCCGTTGGCAGCTCTGCCACAAATAGAGCAAGTACCGCCGGTTCGCCAAAGTCCCTTCGCAGCCACACTGGGCGCAGACTCTGGCGATCAGCAGCTTGCAATTCAGGGGTACGACTATGGTGCCGCCCCGGAGCGACGCGAAGCAGCAGCCGAAGCTCCGATGGCGAAGGGAGTCCGCTTCGAGAAATCTGGGCCTGAGGCGAAGTCGATGAAGCCGGTGCGCCAGACGAGAAGGCCTCTTGGGTCGATTCGTGGTCCTGCGGCCGCTCTGATCCGCCGAAGATGGTGGGAAGACGAGAAGCGCATTAGCCAGGTCACTGCAGCTCATCTCATGTCTTCAGCTCAAAACTTCACACCGAGCAACGGTACATTCGGCACTAGTGGACGTGGCATGGCACATCAGGTGGCCCATTGGCGAGCTGCACCTGGAACTCTGTCCCGGGAGGAGTACCAGAAGGAGACAGCACAAGCCATTGCTCACATCCAGCAGAATCAACAGCAAGCATTCGATGAAATAACCGTAGTGCCACGCGATACCGTTGGGGCGCCTGCACTTGATTCCCGAGCAGGCTCGACGATGGTCACATTCAACAGCTCCCAGGAGAAGTTGAACGGGATAGAATCATCTCAGCATGACCCAATTTCAGCGGTGTTTGACGAGGACGACGACGCCCCAGTCTTTGAGGCGGCGGCGAGGCCAAGTTCCGTAGATATGAGTCCGGAGCCAGAACCCGAGCCAGAACTTCCAAAGACGAGACGCAAGTATACCTCACGAAAGAAGAAGCAAATTCTCGATGAGGAGGCTGTTCGCGAATCAGACAATGACTTTGTGCCTGGTGCGGCCTCGGAATTTGTGGAAGATCAAGCGAGCGGCAAAAGGCCCAAGTTGAAGGGCCCTGGAGCGCGCGGGGTCAGGAGAGCGTTCACAACCAGAGATCGCCAGGCTGCTCAGGGGTTCAAGGACGTTGATCGCCTTGTTGTCGCCATTGCCTTGGTGAGTGCTATTGCTGGTGGACTCAGTCAGGACAAGCTGAGCTGGAGCGTGATTGCGCATGCTCTGAGCTACCGTTACGAAAGCGATTTTTTGCGCCGTCGATGGGAGCATTATCGTCGCAGCCGAAGAGGCGATGTGGAGCGTATTCGCGATGCTATTCGACCGCTCTTTTTGAAAGCGTATGAGCGGGATGAATTGCCGACTGTGAATCTGCAAGCTTCCCATGAGACAGACTGGCCGGCGCTTCACGAGTGGGTGCTGAAGACCGTTCCCATGAAGATGTCTGTGACAGAAGACGATCGACCAGATGTTCCAGATCTTCCAGCGACCAAAAACCTGCTCGAGGAGAAGTTCACCCTCAGCATACGAGACCCAGTTTTCGAGTTGAACAAGGACAATTACTATACGACAATTACCGACCAGAATCGAAGGCACATAGCGCAGCGCTTGACGCATGGCGAAGTCCTGCCAGGCGAAGTCAAGCCCTGTGAGGACACGAACAATGAGTTGTTACTGGCCAAATCGTGGGTGCGAGCAGTGGCCATGACAAAGCAGCACAAGTATGTCGCCAAGTCTGCAGCCGAGAAGATCAGCGTTCTTGGGAACAAGGTCCTCAGACGAGTCACTACCGAGATGATGGAGGCCAAGATGTTCCTCCAGGACAAGAGAGGTAGACAATTGCCCGGTCGAAACCTTCAAATTCATCACGAAGTTCTGGTCCAGTTCCGAAGGTGGCCCGCCACGAGAGATACAGACGAACATCGCTACTTGTGTGCCCTGGCGGAATCGTGGGCCAACATCAACGACTACTTCCGGCAAACCGATGAGCTGGTCCTCACGCCTATCACATCCGACCAAGATTACACGATTCTGACGAATCTGGTCGCCAGTGGCATGGTGACCATTGCTCCCGTGTTTCCAGAAATCAAATGGAACTTTGATGCGCCTCCACCTCGACTATCGCCATGGGGATACTCGGGTAATAGTTACCAAACCAAGAAAGCCGACCAGAGCCAGCTGAAGTACGATCTCGTCTACACCAAGACGTCGGCGTACCAGCATGAGCACGAACTCAGCACTGGCATACCAATCCCGTTGGCGCCACCCACGATCGAAGGTGAGCCTGGACCCCGAATCCCGTTCTGGGTCGATATTCACGGCAACCTGATTGACGATATTTGGGACATGTGCTTGCGATCCATCTTGCACCTCATCGTGTTCCGCTCCGGTATGCGTGCGATCACGATGCAGCTGGCACATAGCCACAAACTATGGCAGTGGGAAATCGAGATGATATTGGGTTGGATGGAGAGAGTGGGAATTGCGGTGCGATGCGGTGAAGGTGAAGAGGTGAATGGGATATGGAGTGGAGGCTGGGCTGCCGGGAAGTGGTGGTACTGTGCTTTTTTGCCCGAGATGATCACATGGGAAGCTCCGCTTGCCGGTGGTTTTGTAGAAATACTGTGAGGAAGCACTACTTTCGCTGTTTTGCGGAAAGCTTTGTAACATCATCATTATTCCTCCTCTTCTTGTAAAGATGAAGAACTGATATGAAGAATGAAGTTATAATATCGTGCCAAGAAAATGTGGATCCATACCACAGACGTCATTGCTCAACCTCGACCCAGTTCGGGGGCACAACACGAACGCGTCGTTCTCCATCACCAACACTCGCTGTCTCGCGCCAGCATGTCATATCTGTATATTTCCCAGGCTGAGACGCCCGGGAGTTGCGCGGAATAATAATGACACCGCGAGGCCAGCTCACTCGAGCTGCGGCCACCCTTCGCCCCAGGGTCAAATCATTATCATCATCATTATTATCATCATCATCATCCCGGCGGTACTTGGCGGGAGACACTGGCGACAACAACACCGGCCACATCACGACCAACTCGCAGCAAGGCATTTTATTCTTCAACTCCATCTTGCCCACCAACTTGCAGTGGCTCTTCCGTCTGACGGCCGCCGCCAACCCTGTGGGCTATAAGAAACCCCAAATTCTGGCGTCTCGTACCTCCTCCTCCTACGGCGTTGTTAATCCTGCGAATACTTTCCAAAAAGCCTTGCAAGAGGCACATGTGGGCGGCACAGCGGAGGTGGTGGAAGTTCTGCCTCGCTATAGCGAAGGTGCGGCGTTTTTGAAATTCAGCCATGACGGTACTAGTGATTCGAAAGTCATCTCCGAAGCGGTACAAAAGTATCTCGATGAGCATTCGGCACGTCCGTGGTGGAATCCGTTCTTGACGGTGCAGGCTGGTCGGGTATTGGGGAAACCGTGGGTGGAAGATTTGGCTCGTCGGCCTTCGACGAGACTGCGCGTGGAGTTTCTCCCGACGGAGCCTGGTGCTGAGGTGGCCGAGTTGAGTCAGGAACAGCTGTAAGTAGAGTCAGTCAATCATAGCGCGAAGGAAGGCAGGCATTCTTCTTCGGTTCTTGTGGATTTCTTTTCTCCCCCAAATCCTGAGCCCGCCATGGCGACGAGCTGGGAGACATATCCCTTGGAAACACATCCATGTTCCCAGAGATAGTTGCTGACCTTTGATTTGCGACATTAGATATAGTTTCTTTCGACCGTATGGCAAGCTTTCAGTGAGTTCAAACGGGCATGACCGATCATCAGACGTATGAATGAGAGTAGATACCCACTCACACTTGGCAGGAAATCGTTGTACAGCCTTCGGACTCCAAAGTGCTGCCGAAATACGCCTACCTGGACTTTGCAAACTACCGAAAAGCCATCATGGCAAAGAACTGCATGCACGGATACTTGGTCAATGACTCCGAAGGCGGTGGGAAGAGTGGCACACTGCTGCGCTTGACCTACGAGAAGAAACAACGTGGAGGCTGGATTAAGGACTGGCTGGTAAATCATCCTCGCATCGTAATTCCGTTGCTCGTAGCACTCATTGCTGGCATCTCTGCCGTCATATTCGACCCGATCCGCACGATGGCCATCAAGGCACATATCACGCGAGCTTTCCATCTAGAAGACAATTATGTTTTTGCGTGGTTAATCAAGCAGAGCGAAGACTTGGTCCAGAAGGTCAAATCTCTTGGTGGAGAGAGAGGCCTCGATGATGGAGGTATGACTGTAGTGTGGGAGAACCGGCAGAATGAGATTCAGCAGATCCAAGCATGGCTAATGGAGTCTTCCGAGACGTTCATCGTCGTGCAAGGACCCCGGGGTAGTGGGAAGCGGGAGCTCGTGTTGGAACATGCTTTGCGTCACAAGCGAGAAGCGCACCAGGTGCTCACTCTGGATTGTAAACCTCTTCAGGAAGCTCGTGGAGATGCCTCGACGATTGCTGCCGCTGCCGACCAAGTGGGCTATCGGCCCGTCTTCAGCTGGATCAACAATATCAGTGGTCTCGTCGATTTAGCGGCACAAGGCATGACGGGGTCGAAAGCCGGCTTTTCCGAAACATTGGAGAATCAGCTGGTCAAGATCTGGGGCAAAACGACGGCAGCACTGAAAAGTATCGCGCTCGATGGACGCAAAAAGGACGACAAAGACGCCAAGCTTTCCGACGATGAATACTTGGATAGTCACCCCGAGAGAAGACCTGTCGTGGTCATTGAGAACTGGCTGCACAAGAATTCGGAGCCCGGAGCGGCCATGGTGTACGATCAGCTGGCCGAGTGGGCAGCCTCATTGACCACTTCTAACATTGCTCATGTCATCTTTCTGACCAACGACGTCTCCTTCAGCAAGTCCCTCTCCAAAGCTCTGCCCGATCGAGTCTTTCGACACATTTCTCTCGGAGATTGTTCCCCTGAAATCGCCAAGCGCTATGTCATTCAACACCTCGACTTTGGCGCCGAGCCCGGACCCATCACCGGCAACAACAAAACCGCTCACGGGAAAGGAGAAGAAAAAGAAGAAGAAGAAGAAGATGATGATGATGATGATGAAGAGATTCGCCCACTCACCCCCTCTCAACAACGCCAAGATCTCCGCGAACTCGACACTGTCATCGGCCAACTCGGCGGCCGACTGACCGATTTGGAATTCTTCGCCCGCCGCATCAAAGCCGGCGAAACGCCCAGCAAAGCCGTGCAAGAAATCATCGACCAATCCGCCTCGGAAATTCTCAAAATGTATCTTCTCTTGCAAGGTGGCAACAGTAGCAACGACAGTCGTCAATGGACCGCCTCGCAAGCATGGACTTTGGTTCGAGAATTAGCCCATCATGAAGAAGGTCTTCGATACAACGAACTACTCCTCTTATCCGACCCCTTCAAATCTTCTTCCTCCTCTGGAAGCGGAGGCGGAGGCGGAGAAAAAGCGCTCGCAGCCCTCGAACAAGCCGAACTCATCTCCATCCAATCCCACCACGGTCGTCCCTATCGCATTCTCCCGGGGAAACCCGTCTATCGCCCCGCATTTCAACAGTTAGTCGCCGACAAAGTGTTGCGAGCGAAATTTGAATTGCTGTGGATGGGAGATGCGATTGCGAGTGAGACTTCGACCTTGGACAAGTGTGAGCAGGAATTACGACTGTTGTCGGGATTGTCGAGGCAGCCGCCGGAATTGTATGGTCGGGTTACGTGGTTGTTGGGGAAGCTGAGGAAGAGTCAGGAGAGGATTGAGAGGTTGGAGAAGGAAAGTGTGGTTTTGAAGGGGATTTTACAGAGGGAGTTTTGAATATGGAGATGGAGTCGTGAATTGTGTGTCTGTCTAATATTATCGTCGAATCTGTTCATGAGATAGCACTGTATTACGAGCTGATACTTCGCCTGTTGTTCCTATGAGGTCAAATCACATCTTCACTCTGAGCAAGTACCGAAGGCGGATTTGAGAGGCATCGTAGCAAATGTACTCGTTGTACTGAAGCCTTGCACCTGGATAGCCTGTCTGTCCAACCGGGATGGTCATGTCGGGCTGATATGAGTGTCAACTTGAGTGACCATCGACTTGCTCGAACGAAGCTTACCATTTGAACTCCAGCGAGGGATGGATGGACGCAGCCGGCATCCTTCCAGGCGAGCGGACCTGTTTGTCCTGCGCCAAGCGTTGATAGAGAGCCTTGCTCACTTGCTTCCTCCCTTGCGGTGTATGAGGCCTGTGTGAGCTCGTACAGCGGCGTGCCGAGTTCAGCCTCGCACAGCAGGAGGATGGCGTGCCCGCCACTGCTTTCTGCATAGCAGTAGTTTGCGCTCTTTGAGCTCATATCTAGCAACACGGAATCAGCTTCATTGGGGTACGATGAAAGCGACAGACAGCCTTACCAGCGAGGTACACGCCCTTGCCAAACATCCAACCCGACACGGGGGCTTCGGGAGGTGCAATTCGAAGGCCTTGGCTGAGGATGCCTCCAAAATTGGTCGCACGGCTTCCGTGCCACAAAAGTCTGCGGCTGTCGCTGGTCCTGGGGAACTGTTGTTCAAATCGCTCACTCTCGCCATTTCGCTCGATGCGAAAGATGTCAATGACTTCGTAGCTATGACTGTGGGTAAAGCCTCTCGTGTTGATGAGGTAGTCGGAGATGTTCTGGAATTCAGCAGTGTGCTTGTCCACTGCGGACATCTCTCGCATGCCAAGTCCGTTGTACCGGACGTCCAATGAATGCATAGCTCCACGGGCCTTTGCAGACGTGAGAATACTGTCCGAATCCTTGAGATCAGTCAAAGATTGAAGCAACTCGACTTCCTTCTGGAGGCGCTCATGTTCATGGATGACAGGAGGGCGATTCCGGCCAAACGCATGCGGAATATAGCTGTAGTACTGATTGGACAAGGTCTCCACAACATTAGCATATGTGTCCCCGTATTCGGATTGGGCCAGTGTCATGTCATTGAAGAGCGCAGCAAGATCCTTCAAAGCCTGGTAACCGCGCGTGATGGTCGCTTTGCTAAGCTTGCCGAGTGGTAGTTTATCAGCGTCGTAGTTCATGTCCGCCATGGTCCCCTCGATATATTTCTGGTTAAAAATGAGTTCCATAAGCGACTTGACCGGCGGAGGCAAACTGCTCTTGCTCGGCGACGCACTGCGCGACCGGCTTCTCTCGCCTTTCGGAGCTTGTAGATTTTCGCCATCGTCCTCCTCCCCCTCTTTTGCTTTTGCTTCTTCTTCTTCTTCTTCTCCTTCTTCTTCTCCTGATGACTCTGGCTCGTAGTTTCGTTCGATAAAGACATATTTCCCAGATTTCGGTTTGCCGCCGCGATCGTCCCATGCGAGACCAGCCTTGGCCTTGAATTTCTTCTCGTAGTGCTTGAGCGCGTCGTCGAAGCTTCCATCTCCGAGTAGCGCACTTTGGCCGTTCTCCCCAACTCGGCCCCAGCGGGTCCTGAGTGTCAGTCAGCGACTGCTTTCAGACATGGAGAAGGTTATGTGCAAGGGCATATTACCAGGTCTGGTAGCGGCCTCTGCCATTAGTGAGAAGCTGAATACGGTAAAACTTGTTATTGTTGGCAGAAGCCACTGTTTGGTTCAAAGAAGCATCCTTTTTCGATGTTACTAGAAGCTCGTAGGCGTAGGCAGGGAGAAAGTACACGCACGTATATTATTCCAGTGCTACCATCGACGTAGACGTACATGTAACCATTGAATAGACATGTCTCATCAACGGGCACGATCAGTCTGTCGATTTTCGCGTACTGTGCGCTCCCAGCAGTCACATCGTTCCCAGCAGCCTTCTTCTGTTGCAAGTTTCCATTCGCTTCGCCATCGGCTGGTGCTTCCGACTTGGAACTGGCCTTGCCCTTGGACTTGACCGATTCTTTCTTCGGCTTCACGACTTTGATGTCGTTGTCGCTGTCGCTGTTCGACTCGAGTGGGCGCTTGCGTTGGCGCCGCGTCGGTGTCATAATGGATTAAGCGCGAGATGAGAGGGATGAGTGTAGGATTAAAAGAGAAGTGAAAAGGAAAAAAAAAAAAAAAAAAGGATGTGGTTGTGGTCGCAGTTCCAGGAAGGGAAAGAAGGGAAGGAAGGGAAGCAAGGGACCATCAGGCACCAGCCAATGAGACGCGCGAGGCTTGCGCGACTAGTTGGCTAGCGCGCCTTCTGCCTAGAACTCCTGACACCTTTTCAACTCAACTCCATCAGCGTCCACAAACATCAACAAAATAACAAGAAAACAAGACAACAAGACAACAAGACAGCAAGACAACACCAGGACAACACCAGGACAACACCAGGACAACACCAGAACAACACCAGAACAACACCAGAACAACACCAGAACAACACCAGAACAACACCAGAACAACACCAGAACAACACCAGAACAATACCAGGACAATACCAGGACAACACGAAAAAAAAAGGGAAAGATATACCACAAATGGCTTCCTCCATTACACCACTGCCGCCGCCTCACAACCAACTCGCCAATATGCCACCAGAGATGCTGGTCAGAGTCGCCTCCTTCTTGACCACGCCAGAATTGGGCGCTCTGCGACGATCGTGTAAGGACATCGAGATGAAGCTCTTTGTCGACTTTGCTCGCGAGTTCTTCACCAAGCGCCAATTCTTGATAGAACACGAGAGCCTCGAGGCGCTAGTCGGCATCTCCAGACACCCGGCTCTAGCTTCAAGACTGTGCGAAGTTCTCATTAGTTCAGCCGAGTATGCCCCTGGCCCAGGACTCATGTGCAGCCGGATCCGGAATGGTTATGTCAACCGGGACATGCTGTTACACACCGGTCTTGCGCGGGACATGCTTGCTGAGGTCTTTTCAAACCTACCAAATCTCAAAACCGTCGGCCTTAGAGACTACGACGGGGGTGGACGTATTCGAGATGGCCCTCATGCTCTATGGCGCTCCTGGGGCTGGTCGCTGTTCTCGAGTCCGGTTTGCTTGTATCGTAGATCAGATGCAGTGTTGTTCCCGATGCTCCTCTCGGCCTTGGATCAGGCCAATGCCCGGCCTAGCAATATCGAAGTGTTAACCCGAAACGGGTTAAAGCTGCAGACAGAGTGAGTCTATGGTGTTACTTGCGCGCAAACACTACAGGCGGCAAGCCCGAAGAGAAGCGTTGCAAATCATCTCGAAGATGATTCCTGACTGTGTGACAAATAGTGCATTCCATCTGCCTCGGAACACAAGCATCAGCTCAGTCCTTGCAGGCCTGAAGACACTCATGCTTGTCATCGGGGACGATAAGGCACCACGCCTGTGTGCGGACGTCGAAGACATACCCCTCCGCCTATTCTTGCATCACACCACGCAATTGCAGTCCCTTCGACTGAATTTTGAACCGCAACAAATGATGGGTGAACGTATCGTAGATTGGCTCGGTCGTCCCTTTTCTGTTGCCGCAACGAGTGCGCCGCTCACTGACTCACCCACGCCTCCAGTCCATCTCCCTTCCTTGACCAGTCTGGAGCTTGGTGGGATCACGTTGTCCCCCGCATGCTTGATACGCACTCTGGCAAAGTTGCATCTCCAGTCCTTCAGCCTCCATAGAATAAATTTGCAATACCCTGGACGAGATAGCATGGGTCAAGACTTCTGGGCACAGTTCCTGTCACAGCTGTCCACAAGTTTGTCCTCTTCGTGTCAAATTCGGAAGATCATGATTCGCATGCCATCCCAAAAACGCCGGAGAATGTGGTTTGTACCAGAGGGCACCAACGCTGCGAACAAGGCCAAGGCCGTGCGGCTTCATGAGATTGCTTTCGACAGTCGTTACACTGGGAGAACGGTATATCAATGGCTGAGAGACATGTCTGAGTTGACTTTCGCTCCGTGGATCCATACTGGGCCGCTACAACCTCCAGTCGTGCGCACGTCGGACTCGGCATGACGACTTCAGAGGGCGTGGGCGTGGGCACGGAGGAGGTTGAAGATGGCGGGAGTCAGCCTGTCAGGACAAGGGGAAATTAATGTTATGAGAGTCTGAGAGTCTGAAAGAACATTCAACCATTGCAATGCACGCGTGCTCTCTGCGTGAAACCATTCCCGTCCCCGTCCCCGTCCCCGCCACTTTCACCTTGTCTGTGACCCTGTTTACGAAAAGGCAGCGACAACTGCCTTGGGTAGTGGCCAATCTGCATCACAAACACCGATCAGCTGACCTATAGAAGAAGAAGAAGAAGAAGAAGAAGAAGAAGAAGAAGAAACTCACCGAAAATTGGTTGTTCCTTGACCCTCTTGGTCAAAACCGCCTGATCACCCACCTGTATCGTCTTTCCACAATCCTTCAAGCTGGTATAACTATATTTCCCAAACACCGGCCCATATTTCCACCCCTTGTCCACTCTCCGATACTGATTCAAGCGTTTCCACACCTCACCCTCGGGACCTTCCGCTTTCTTTCCCGTCTTGGTATCGACAGTAATGGCCTGGCACCTCCAACACGTCCCGCCAAAGTCCATGTGGATGTTGTGAGGAAACACGAGCTGCGACCAAAAATCCTCATCAAACGCGGCAGGTGCGCCCGAGACGATGATGTTGGGTCGGAATTTGTGAATGTCCATCTCCGTATTGTCGTCGAGGCGGGAGGAGATGTCGGCGTTGGATTCTCGGGTCACGACGAGGTATTGCCCAATATCTTGAAACGTGATGGTTTCGGTGGGAGTCACGAGCGGCGTGGGGAGAATTTTGCGCATCAATGCGGACGCCGGTGATCGCTTCTCGATGGCTTCGGGGCTGTTGGGGGCGCCTGATCCTAGCACTACTCGAGCATTGGAGCCGATGTAGAAGAGCTTCGTCTCGTGCTGGACATAGCGGGAAAGCCACGCGGAAATCTCGGAGCCCATATCAAAGACTTCACAGGCACTGCCGTGCATGTCCATCTTCGTCTTGACCAGTCTGCTCACGTCGGGCTGCAGAGGAAAGCGAATCTGATGCTCCGAATGGCCCGTGTAGGTCAATTGCGTCGGATTGGGATTCTCGGGCCCCACGCGCGTAATCGTAATCGAAGCAGCATGTTCGGGACCTTTGTCTTGGTCTTCAATGATGCATTGGAAGAGCACCATCTGCAGATAGAATCCACTGTACATCGGTTCGAGAACGGAAACTTCTCCCGTTTTCTCATCTCGGTGGACTTTGACGAGGACGAAGGTGCGATCATGTTCGAAGCCCTGACGACCGATGGTGGCCTTGTCGACTTTGATTCCGCCCAGGCCTTTGACGGGATAGTGCCATAGCTGGACATGACTCTCAATCAGCCCCCCCCTATTGTTGTTGTTGTTGTTGTTTTGACTCACCTCCTCGACTGTAATGACGGGCTTTTCTTTCGGCTCGTAAATGTCCTGGACCGCGGAACTGTTCACCAGAGCGCCGGCTGCCAATAAGGTAATACCGATGATAATGGCTGGGACGAGGAGATGCAATGGAACCAGCCTGTTGAGATGTTCCGTGAGGGATAACGGTACAGCCATCATAGGTACCTAGGAGGTAGTAGCGAAAGAGAAGTACGTTTTCCCTGCAGCTTCGACGCAGGTTCAAACAATCAAATATAGGTATATATATATATATAAGGTACCTCATATATCATATCATATGTACCTACATACAGTATGACAGACAGGTTTGTTATCGCTACCTACCTACATACCTTACCTACCTACTAGGTACCTAATAAAATCCGGCAATTCGCCTGGAGATATCCGTCATTGGTCTGAGATCCATCCAAAGTTTGGTATCCGCAACGGCTATTTCATGTGCAAGGCTAGGAACATGTACTGATAGGAGGTACTATAGCGGCCTCTCACTGTGCGGAATTGACCCGCGGCTGGGACTAGGTACTAGGAGGTACAGTAGTATGCAGTGTTCGGTCCTCGGGAAAGTAGGTCCACCACTGTATTTACTACCTCCTGACTACCTATAAAGTAATCGATACACCTCCTCAGCGATCGCCAATGAGCTCGTCAACCCCGGACTCTCAATCCCCAGCAGATTCACAAACCCATCCACGCCCTCCTCCTTCACAATGTAAAAGTCCTGGAAACCTTTCCCATCCGGCGAAGCCACCGCTCCGAGTTTGCCTAGTTTCGGTCTGATGCCCGCATATCCGAGCGAGATGGCATCGACGTCCACATTGGGCATGTAGGATTGAATCTCTTCAATGGCGGCCTGGTAGCGCTCGGTGCTTTGTGAAGGTGCAAGATCCGTAGCTGACTCGACCCATTCGACGTCGGGGCCAAACCGGATCTGGCCGGCCATGTCCAACGTGAGATGTGTTCCCAGTCCGCCGAGCCCTGGTGTTGGTGCGGGGTAGACCAAGGTGGAGGGTTTGGGGTAGGATTTGCTGTATGTGAAGTATGAACCCTTGGCGTAAAAAGGCTTTCGATGGCGTGAGGGGGGCAGAATCATGTTGTTGATGGCACAGGCATAGAGCCCTGCTGAGTTGATGACGGTTTCGGCGGTGATGCTTGTGTCGCTGTCTTCTGCATTCTGTTCGGGAACTTGTGGTGTGGGAGAAGAGGGTGAAGGTGGTGTTGTGCCTGCTCCGGTCCAGATCTTCCACTCTGGATGGTCGGCTGAGGGAGCCTGTACTCGTGTGACGGGGCTGTGGAGAGCGAGAGTCCCGCCTTCGTTCTCGAAGTTACCTTGGAGATATTGCATGAAGCCATGAGAGTCCACAATGCCTGTCGTAGGACTTTCGAGGACACCAGCTTCCGCTCGAACTTCAGGCTCACGATTCTTGGCTTCGTCTCGTGGAACATATCGAATGGGCACTCCTATTGACTTGGCAAAATCGTGCACTTTCTGGCATTCGCCCATTTGCTCATCAGTCTGGGCGACGATCCATTTGCCACAGTTCATGTGGGCAATGTCATTCTTCCTACAAACATCATACATCATCTCCTTGCCCTGTATACATAGCTTCGTTTTCAGAGAATCGGGACCGTAATACAACCCAGCGTGGATGACCTAGTAGCAGATGTTAGTATCTGATTCCCTCATGGGTGTGAACATGAGGTATAAGTAAACATGACCTACCTCAGAATTCCGACTACTGGTCTCACTGCCAACCATCCCATGCTTCTCGATGAGCACCACCTGTGCGCCATCAATCTGCTGCAGCCTTCTCGCCACCGCCAGACCCACGGCTCCTGCGCCGATTACAGCGTGCGTGAAATCTGCGCGATATGATGCAGAGGAGGAAAAGCAACGTCCCCTGCGAGCCAGACTCGTGGATAACAACATTACGGGAATACAGACAAAGGAGACGTGCCGGGCATGAACTTGCGACGGACAACAATGTCCTCGACGAGTCTGATGGAGGAGATGATCGACAACAAGTAGTACCTCCTACCTCTATGTAGGTACAGTAGGCGTAGATATGGCATTCGGAATCGGATTTCCGAACGGCGCCACCAGGATCGTCGATATTGCGTGACAACGCGTCGAAACAGGCATCTCTCTCTTCATTCTCTTGGTTCAACGCGCCCAGCATCCAAATTGAGCCGGTCGTGGCGAGAATATCGAGGGACTCAGCTTGATTAGGAGGTACTGACTGTGATGTGGTTTTTCTTTTTTCTTTTTTTATTTTTTTTTAAAAAAAATTATCAGGTCAAATGTTCTATAGGTCACTGATGTCCAGCCAAGCCCAAGGCAACTCCTCCAGCTGAGAGTCAGTCGTCCATTGCAACGTTGCCGTGTAAGCACAGCCACGCGACTTCCTCGTCCTCATCTTGTAAACAGAGACATGTTCCTCCTGAGCTGCCCTGGTCTTGACGAGAAGTCATGTTCCATGCAATTACTTGTTGACGACGAGACGGGATGAGAGGAGGCGGATGCACGAGAACGACGACGACGACGACGACGACGATGCGATGAATCGACACAGCGACCTCCCCCCCGATTCCCACACTGCCCGCCGCCTGGAGCATGCTACGCCCGACCACCTCCACCAGACAACGCGTCGGGCCTTCATCGGACCCATTCCCGAAGGCTGGCTGAAGAGCCATCGGAAACAATGGTACAAGGAGCTCGTGGGGCGCGGAGGAGGCAAGCGGCGGGCGACCTTCACTGCAGCGCATCCTCTCGTCGCTCTCGACGCAGATGATGCAGCTGCAGGCAGGCTTGACGTCCACGGCAATGTCCTGTCGCCAGGCGAGACCACTAGGCTGTCAGATGTATCTGGATATGGCGCCGACGCCGATGGACCCGCGAGCACGACCAGCCTGCTCCATAGTCAGAACAGATCGATTGTCGAGGCCTTCGAACAACGGAACAATGCGGCCAATGATCATCCTAGTGGTGAGACACGAGTGCCACTGGGTATACTTCAGCGAGAAGGCAACGCACCTCGGCCGGAGAGAGCGGCCGACGAGGTACTCGTGCCCAAAGTGCGTTTCACAGATTCTGCCAGGCTTCAACTGCGGGCACATGCCTCGCGTTTGGCAGCGAAGAGCACATTATCTCATCGCAAGGTCAAGGACGGCGAGATGATGAAGGTCGACAAGATGCTTGTCCGCACCGACATCACGCAACAGTCTCTGCGTGAAGATTACGACGAAAAGATCAGCCAAGGCGTAGTCACCAAAAGTCTCGACAAATGGCGCGAATTCATGGTTGTCTGCCGAAGCCACGAGGAGGAGGATGCCAAAGCTGTGCTCCAGCTGTACCAGACGCGAGTGATCACGGTATCAGAGGACAAGAAGGTCAAGAAGAAGGCAAAGATCCAGATTTTGCTGGGTAACAGCAAAGTGCGCGTGAACTTGTACTCTGCTCTCGACAAGACTTTGTGCCTCTGGACCAGAGATGGCTTACGAACGACGATATACTATTTGCGAGCAGCTTCCACCGCCACGGCTGTAGAGTGGTATACCTTTCTCCGGAGTGTGCTTGGCCATAAGAGAGCCGATACTTTGCAGGTGAATATTCCCGATTTGAGTGTGTCCTTGCGTCTCGAGGACCCGTTCCGGGCCATTGAGACATCAAACACATTCGCAGAAGCCGAAGAAGGTGACGACGAAGCCTTAGCTAGAGCTGTGAACGAGGAAAAGGGCGCAGCAGCTGCTATCGTGAAACGATGCATGGAAATGCTGAAAGAGAACTCCGAATGGCAAGATGTGCTCAAAGTCTGGGCCCAAGACAACCGCATAGGGCTCGCATGGAAGCGCTACGATCGTTTGGAATGGCTACATGGTGCCGTCGAGCAGAGGATGTACGGTACTATCGCGATGCAGCGCACCCACGATTTGGAACTTCGGCCCAAAGATCACTATCCCAAGTTCATTACACAAACAACCGGACCTGCTTTGGAAGAACCGACACCGATTGAGGGCTTCTTGATTCGGTTGACTTCGCAACAGGGTAAGGATCAAAAACTCGGAAAGATGCTGTTCAAACGCCTATATTTCACGACGCAGAGCCAGTATCTGCTTTTCATGAAACCAGCGAAAGCAAAGCCTCCGCCACCTCCCAGACTTCCTGCGCAAACCGCTGGTGGTGGTGGTGTGCCATCGACTCAGCAAATTTCGGCTCAAGTGCCACTGACATACGATGTCGAACCTTATCCATTGCAGGACAACCATATTGAGTGGCTGAACAGTGAAGGTGTAGTTTCTTCGACGGAAGTCCGGGATCGAGACGATGCAGCTGCCGCTGAGGCCGAACGCAATGTCGAGATGCTGCAGGCAGCCGATGGCTTCATTGACATGTGCAATGTGCATAGAGTGCGCAACTTTGTCGACGGTGCCACACCAGCAGATGAAAATGTCGAATCAGGGGATGATGTCGACTTCCACGTGCAGGTGCCTGACACCTCTGTGCGACAGGACGATGGTACTGCCACTGATATTGACGAAGATCGCATATTTGAGCTTGTGATGAAGAATGGCCTGGTGATTCGCCTACAAGCTTTCAATAAAGTGACTCGCGATGAATGGCTCAAGCGCATGCGCCAACTTATTGCTTACTGGACTGCGCGGAAGAAGGCTGACATGAACCTCTACAAGTCCACTCGAGAGCAGAATTTGCGAGAACTGGGCATCGACGAGCGCGCTGAAGCCCTTGTAGGACAATTCGCACACAAATGGGAAGTCGGAAAATCGTTTGCCTCTCCTACGCTGTACAACATGTGCGGCATCTCCGGGTGTCGCTCTGTACATCTATCAGGGGTACTCTTTCGCAAGCCGCGAAAGCATACTACATTCATTCGCGACCATGTCATTCTCTCGCATGGCCATCTCTTAATTTTCCAGGATACCTTGCGATCGCGCTCTGGCAAGAAGCTACAGCACATTCACCACGACCGTATCGCCTCTATCAACCTGAAGGGTTGTTACCTTTACTCTGGCTTGCTTACTGAGAGCGATTTACTTTACCAAAATCAGACCTTTGACTCCAACACACCTGGACATCATGCCTTGCCACGCGTCTATCTGGAAGACGGCTGGACGAGTACAGACGAGGATGCCATGACCACGTTTGTCATTTGGCATGCTAACAGCAAATCGTGGTTCAAGAGCTCTTCCACGGTGGACGATCAAAGAAAGGAGCAGCAACAAGCGGATGACGACCGAAAGGTGAGGACCAAACTGACCAGAGTCAGCAAACTGGGTACGACTGGTCGTAACGTGGTGTTTAAAGCTCGCAGCCGAGCAGAGCGAGACCACTGGGTCCTGGCCATACAGGTGGAAATTGAGAGGCTTGCCAGCCAGGCGGACGAGGTCAGACTTATTGACGACGGAAACAAGAGCGACGAGGCAACTTGAGTCACGCGAAGACCACAGCATTGCGTGCGATGAATGCTTCATGGGAAGGTTAGCGTAGGCGTTGGATTTCACTATACCCTTGGATGACAGCACAGCGTGAGGCACATGATGTATAGCACTAATAGCACTTGCGTTGGGTATTCTAGCAGCATAATGTACCTACTGTACTACATACGTACGACATATCAGAATCCATGCTCTGATGCTCGACAGTCCGTCCCATGGGCTATATCCATTCCCGAACTCGCATCCTCCACATCCCGACAATCCCGCCGGGCTCAACTCCCGTTGCAGGTCAAGTGCGGAGTGATTAATGTCTTGGCAAAATGCAACGTCTTGGCGATGTGCTTGAGCCGCCTTCTTTTAGCCGGAGTTTGTTTTCTCCACCACTCGAGAGACGTCACGTTTGCACTACCTCCCTGCCTCTGCAGTGCTCGGCTGACTCCGAGTGCGTAGGCACCAGGCAGGTATACATACACTCCCAAGCACACAAGGCACAATCCAAGACCCGGGCCGGTTATACAGCCCCTCGCTTGGGAGGATCAAAGATTTCCAGAGGCCCAAGCCTTCTCCACAGACTCTCCGCAAGTACTCCTCAATCCGGTGCATGATCCTCCGGGATATGATGGATGCATGGCTGGCATGTGGCGGCATTCAGTCGGTGTCTCGGTGGGAGACGACGCGCCTAGCGGAACTAGCAAAGCAGACAGAGCTGCTGCAAGACCACTCTTCGCACTGCCGCTGCGTGTCAACCATCATCATGCCAACGAGTCTGTGGTTCGCGTGAGGTTTCGAAGAATGAAGCACGAGGCGCTCCTTGCGGATGCCACGAGACGACCAGCAGCTGCTTGCTGTTACGGTGGGCCATGACACATTTCCTCCCATCTCACCACAAAATCGTGTAAGAAAAATATCGGGCACATTTCGGCTCGCCCATCGCCGTTGCAGCCAAGCGCCGAAATAGGAATCCATGCACCTTGTCACCCCAGACCAACCGAGTGTGGAGGACCTGGAGAATCCGTGGCGAACATGCGGGTCCCTGGACTGCCCTACCCTGCGAGATACAATATAGCTGGATGGGTTCCCGGTATTTGTATCGAACTACTACCTCGCCGGACTCTGCAACGTTTTGTTGCTCTTTCTCTCCCTTCACCAGCGGCCAGTTTCAGACCTGATCACGGCCATGAGTTCCGGCGACTACGACAAGACGGGTGCTGCCATGGCACATCATGTTTCTGATGTCGATGATGATCTCCAGAAGGTTCCAGCAGTCAAGGAGGCCGCTGTGGCGTCGGTCGCTTTGGCGGCTGCTGTCGGCGCCCAGAAGCCGCAAGCATGGGGTCGCGGCATGATTCAGCTGTATATGATCATGGGCATTGGATATCTCGTGTCCACCATGAACGGCTTCGACAGCTCCCTGATGGGCGCGATCAATGCGATGCCGAGCTATCAGCGGACGTTTGGATTGAGTGGCGCAGGATCGGCAACGGGAATCATCTTCATCATTTACAACCTGGGACAGATCGCGGCGTTCCCCTTCTGTGGCTTTCTTGCAGATGGCTATGGCCGGAGAATGTGCATCTTCGTGGGGTGTGCTCTCGTGCTGGTCGGCACTGCTATTCAGACATCAGCAAATAGTCAAGGACAGTTCATCGGAGGTCGCTTCGTTCTGGGATTCGGTGCCAGCATTGCCTCTGCTGCGGGACCTGCTTATACGGTCGAGCTTGCTCACCCAGCTTATCGTGGAACGATGGCTGGCATGTACAACAACTTTTGGTACGAGTTCCATGTAGAAGAGAGTCGTCTTTCACGGAGTCATATGCTGATATGTGGACGACGAATGTAGGTGGTTCGGCAACATCCTCGCAGGTTGGACGACATATGGAACGGAGCTACACATGCGACAGTCATCGTGGGCATGGCGACTACCAACTCTTGTCCAATGCGGTATTCCCGCTGTGGTGATGTGCTTTGTGCTCTTTTTCCCAGAGACTCCACGTTGGCTGGTGATGTGAGTGCAGTGTACATGGATGGTCACCCGAATCACGGTTGCTAACAAGTCACAGGCATGATCGAAGAGAAGAAGCCATCGCTGTCCTGGCCAAGTATCACGGCGAAGGCGACCCACAATCACCGCTCGTATCCCTTCAAATCAACGAAATCGTCGAAGATATGTCTGCGACCCGGAACGACAACCCTTGGTGGGAGTTTCGAGAGCTCTTCAACACCAAAGCAGCACGATACCGACTGTACATGGTCATCGCCATGGCATTTTTCGGGCAATGGTCCGGAAATAATGTTGTGAATTACTTTATGCCGCAAATGGTCAAGGCTGCAGGTATCACCAACCCCAGCACTCAACTGCTGATCAACGCTATCAATCCCATCTTCAGCTTCCTCGGTGCACTCTACGGTGCTACGTTGCTCGACAAACTCGGGAGACGCGTGATGCTCATGGCTGGATTGGGCGGAGGTCTGTTTGCGTACATTCTGCTCACAGCATTTACTGCTGCATCGGAGACTAAGCCGAACCTGTCTTACGGTACCATTGTCAGCATTTACCTGTTCGGTATCGTTTTCGCTTGGGTGAGTAAGCAGACCATGGACTGCGAGACTTTTCTCCCCCTTTCCCCCC
>JH792498.1:133309-174594 GCA_000291705.1 Sphaerulina populicola P02.02b
GAGAAAATATAGCTAATACCGCCGTTGGTGGTACGGAATGTTGGCCCGACTACCTCCCTACCTAGGTAGGTAGGAAGACCGGAAGAACCGGAAGACGCAAGCAAGAGAAAGGGCAGATTATAGCTTGGCTCGTTAGTGAAATCAGTGAAATCTTTTGATATTATCTGGTGTATTTCATTCTCAATGCCCTGGGAGGCCTATCATTAGGTAGCTACCTTACCATTTAAGCTACTCAATATCCACCTTCTTGATTTCCACATATCCCGCATCCAGTTTCGGCACCTCTACTCTCAACACACCATCCTCCAGTCTCGCCGTGATGGCATCGACATCCACCGGGTTAGCTCTGCTTCCCAATCGGACTTTGCGATCAAAGGCTCCGACTTTTCGCTCGTCCAAAGTAAGAGTCTTGAGGAATTCTTCGTCGCCGGGGCGATACATGACTCCGGCGATGCTGAGCTCGGATCTCTCGGCGTTCCAGTTGACTGCGACGTCTTCCTTTTTGGCTCCGGGAAGACTGGTGTGGATGACAAAGGCGTCGGGGGTGTCGAAGACGTCAACTTCAGGGGTGAAGTCTCCGGATTTGGCGGCTTTGTTTTCTTTCTTCTTGATGTCATTGTTGCCGAAGAGTTGCTGCTCTTGGAAGATTTCGCCTAGTGGACCACCAAAGGGACCGAAGGGACCGAAGGAGCCATAGTGGGTTCCGCGTCGCCCGCCGCGACCGCAGAATCCTCGTGGTCCGCCACGGCCGCGACCACGGCCGCCTCCGCATCGACCGCCTCGTGCGCCTGGACCATGGTGGGCATGATTGTGTCGTCCGTGATGTGCGTGGCCTTCACCCTCGGAGTCGGAGAAGGGCTGCGGGGGATCATCCTTGGGATTAGATGGTCCAGCTTCACCTTCTGCTGGTGGAGCGGGTGGACTTGGTGGAAAGGGATGACCGTGGTGGTGGTGGTGGTGGTGTGGTGGTGGCGGCGGCGGTGGTGGTGGTCCGCGTGGGTGTCTGCCATGGTGAGGCATAGGCCCCAAAGGGAAGCTAACCCAGTCTTGCCACCCATTTGATCTTTCATGCTCGTTCTCGTTGTCGGATGGTTCAGCACCTCGGCTGGCGCCTTGTTGCTGGAGATTGGCCATAAATTCCCAAAAGGGATCAGTCTGATTGTAGTCGTGAACTGAAGGCATGATGATGATTGTGATTGTGGATGGAGGAGAAAGGGAGAGAGAGGTTCGAAGAACAGGAGAGGCAGACTCTTATAGACACTTACCAGACACTTACCAGTTACCACGTAGGAGGTAGGACGACCACCCCGGCCGACAGGCAAGCTGGCAGGCAACGATATAGCACGTATGAGACATCCGCCGCGTGTGTATCTGGTTACACGCCACAGTGGCGAGCAGGCGGAGAGTGGCGAGTAGTCACTTAGGTAATCTAGACTATCATGTGACAGAGCACATCACGTGTCTTCAACTATTGAAGTGCCTTACTCCCGCCGCACACTTCCTCCCAAGACGCAACCAGTCACCCTCACACGTTCCCCACGCACTCACCCACACACACCCACACACCCACACACACACACACATACAAATCTCTGCCCAAAATGGGTAACGGAGCAAAAGCACAGCAAAAGCGTGAGCGCAACGCAAAGGACACCTCGACCAAAGGCTCACAACTAAAAGCCGTACGTGACTGAGAGAAAAGAAGAAGAAGAAGAAATTCCCCTCAAATGGAATCCATGGGCGAAGCGCACTGACTGACTGACTGACTGACTGACTGAATGGGTATATGGTACCAATACAGAACGCCGCAGCCAAGACGATCAAATGCAAAGTCTGCTTTCAGGACTTTCAGAGCACGGCGAAGAGACCGGCTCTGGAGCAACATGCCGATAGCAGGCACAGCAAGAAATATGAGGAGTGCTTTGAAGGTTGAGTGAGTGAGTGAGTGAGTGAGTGAGGTGGAGGAGGAGGGAGAAGGAGGAGGAGGAAGGAGGAGGAGAAGGTGGTAGAAGGAGAAGATGATATGAGAGAAGAGAAAGGGGGAAAGAGACAAGGCATATGATGGCGCACGGACAGAGACTACTGGAGAAAAGATACCCCCCACCGAAGTGCTACATGGACTATATGCTGGAGATAGAACTCAATTGAGCGGTTTTTCTTTTTCATAAAAGCGAGCGAGTCCCCTTTGAGCCTGTGGCTTTGGCACTTTTTATTTGATATGGCAGCATGAACTGCCTCAAGTAACGCCCAGAAAACTACCTCATTACCACGAGCTGAAGTCGCCAAATCCGCCACCCTTCTTGACTTTCTTCGGGGGCGGCATCTCAGGCTCCTCCCATTCTCCCACCATCTCGTCCTCCTCCGTTCGTGTCGCACTGGCTGTCTTGAGATATTTCCCTACGCCAGTCTCGCCTCCAGCGTCATCGGCTTTGCCATCCCGTATGCGCTTTCCCGTCCACGTAGTCCGTTCGTCTTCTGCGCCGCCTTCCTTTCGCAGCCGTTCTTTCCGTGCTTCGGCTGCTTCCTTCTCATCGCGCTGCTTCAAAAAATCTTCAAACGGATCAATCAGGACGGCCATGTCCTGTATGGTACACTCCTGAGTTGGCCTGTTCCCCTCGTCAACCTCAACACTCTCCAATCTATCAAGAGTTTCCAATCCCTCAATCACCCTGCCGAAGATGGAATGCTTGAGGTTGAGATGGGGCGCTTGTCGATAAAGTATGAAAAATTGGCTGGTGTTGGTGTCTTTTCCCTTGTTTGCCATGCTTAGCACTCCGCGTCCATCGTGCTTCAGCGGTCCTTCTAATTCGTCGGAGAAGGTCTTGCCCCAGCAACTGGAACCTCCTCGCCCTGTGCCCGTCGGATCGCCCCCTTGAATCATGAAGCGCTGGACTGCGATGATGTCAGTATACCGACTACGGCCCGCAGAAATGTCCTATCAAATAAGTTCTGCACTTACTATTCCTGTGAAAGTTGATGCCGTTATAGTAGCCGCGCTTTGAAAGTTGAATAAAGTTCCATACTGCTTTCGGCGCAAACTCCGGATACAGTTCGATGTTCATCGAGCCCAGATTAGTCGTCATCCGCACATAACCTTTGTTCTTCACTCGTTTCGGCTTGAGCATGTACTCCTCATCGGTCAGAATAGCACGCGAGGATTCGGTTTGTGGAGTCATTCCTGTACTCGTAAAGGCGGCAGCAGCCGCGCCATTCGTGTACCTCGCTGCATTATAAGGCACCGGCTTGTGGATGGAAGAAGACTTTGCAACTTCCGCGTGTGCCTTGCGTGCATTCGCCAGTGCCTGGGACTCAGTGGATCGCTCGGCCTTCTTATCTCGCTCGACTCTGGCCTTTGCGACAGCTTCTCTGGCCTTGAGAATCTTCGCTGCGCTTCCCAAGTTCTTATCGTTCACGCCTGCACTGCGTTCCGCCTCTTGTTCGGCTGTGAGTGCACTCTGCCCTTCTTGCAAATACTTGAAGTCGCTCAAATTGCGCGACTCGAGGTTCTGAGGATCCTGTAGCGTGATGATGTCGCTTCTCTTAAACTCCTCATCACTGAGCAGATCCCTCCAGTTCTTTGCCTTAATGTTCAGCCGCTGCACAGTGTCGTAGCTGAAGACGTTCCCGGTAGACTTGATCGCGACCAGATGTGTATTGTCTGTCACGACCTTGAAGGTGACGGGATCGACATACTCGCCCTCCTCGTTCTTTGCAAAATTCAGCTTGATCAGCTCGGCGCTTTTGAGAGGCTGTCCGTTGACGGGGTTGGTTCCATGCTTCTTCAGCCAGGGAAGAATATTGGTGAGGTCGAAGATGGTGCCGTCGGCGGTGCAAACGGGGTGCTCGAAGGGCTGTAACGAGACGGCACAGAAGTTGAAGGGCAGTCGCTTGAAGTTGGCGGCAGCTCCAGCGTTTGCGGCGCGTCGTGCATTGGCGCCAGCGCTCGCACCAAAAGCGTCCTCACTGGACCATTCCGAGTGGGTGATCTAGATGTCATGGTCAGTATGTGCAGGCCCGTGTCAATCGATCCGGTGTATGGTGCTGTCGCATCGAAACATACGTACAGCTTGTCGGTGCCTGGGTATGCGGGAGTATACACTGTCAGTATCGAGCTTCGCAATGCAGATGAAGATACACAAACAACTGACCTTTACCCATCGCGAATGCTGGGACTAGTGGTGTAGGTGTGTGAAGTGTTGTCGGGGCTATTATGATGTATCATGTATCCTTCATCGGGAAAGATTCCCTGTCCCACGCGCGTGACGCGGTAGCGGGTAGCCACACTACTACTTTATGCAGAAATTATGCTGCATATACGACGACAGTGCTAGGCCCAGTCCGAACTAGGCGAGAGTGAGACGAGCGGAAAATAGAACGAGAACGGAGGTACATACATGTAGTCAGAGACTTTTCACTTTAGCATCCTTTTCTCCCACTCTCATTCTCACTAATTGCCCTGTTACAGCAAAACTTGGCCTCGCTTTAGCCTTTGGTCCCATGAGCCTCCGACCTTATTTACACCAGCTTCACTTCACCTCCCGGGCTGGACCCGCGTGATACCGAGCCCTTCTCGGAGCGTCGAGCTGAGCGGAGCGGAGCGGAGTGTCGCTGAGCTGCGCTGCGCTGCGCTGAGATCGATATACAGAACATGTACAGGCAACATGGAAACGGCGCGGGCGCTGAACAGCAATACCATGTCTCTGCTAGTCCTGGCATGTCGGCCTTCGGACAGCCAGCCTATGCCTCTGCCGTCTATGGCATAGATCCAAGCATCTCGCCAGCTCCTCATCAGCAGAACCAGCAGCATCTGCATGCCAGAAGCTCCTCCGACAGCTTCGTGGCTTCAATGCAGCCTCCCTCTCCAGGAAGAGGTCCCACGTCCAACTTCAAGCCTACTGACAGAGTGTTGCCCTCAAGGGATGTGACTGCTGAAACCTTGACGGATTCCTTTGCCGACTTCATCCTCTACTGTTGTCCCAACTTTCCTCTGAGCACAGACACGTCTACGCTAAAGTCCAACTTCGAGAGCCCTCCCAAGAGTGATGGCAAAGACTTCAATACCTGGCATTTGTTCCAGCTGATACGAAAGCTCGAGTGCAAGGAGATCAAAACCTGGAATCAGCTCGCACTCGATCTGGGCGTGGAAGCTCCCAACGTTCAAAAGGGACAGTCAACGCAGAAAGTGCAGCAGTTCACTGTCCGACTGAAACGATGGATGAGGGCCATGCATATAGATGCGTTTTTCGAGTATCTTCTTGGGAAGCATCATGTATATTTTACAGAATTGCCACTGCCAGATGACCCCTATCCCACCAACGGCAGAGACGGAGTCATGGCGGAAGACGACTTGGCCATCAGAGCACTAGATCCAGCTTTTAGACCAAAACGAGGACGGCGAAGGAATTCGGAAACCGAGGCAAGTGATCAAGCTACACAAGATTCCACAGCCAAGCAGCAGCAGAGACTACCGGAAAGGACAGATCCATACTCTGCAGTTTCATTTAGCGCCCATCCAGATGGCCATCATGATCCGTGGGCAGTCGCATCGGCAGTGACACCGCAAAGCTTTGCACCATGGTCAGCGCGAGCTCCAGCTTCCGCCATGTCAACCACGGCTCCCTCCAACTTGCGCTGGCAGCTCGGCCGTTCGCAGACGCCAAGCACACCGCACCCCATGAGTGCAGTACCCCACTCCATGTCTGCGCACATCGACGCAGCATTCAACGGCGAACCGAAGTCTGCTATCACGCCATCGTCTCGGAAGCGAAGGAAACATGGCCCTGCAGTATCTAGCGCTTGGCCTTCATCTCAAACGCCTGGAGCGAAGCCTCGAGGGCGACCTCCAGCGAGTCGCAATGCTCAAGATGGACCATTCAGCTCGTTCCCAGTTGATCCGAACAACACGAAAATGAAAAGCCAGGTCTCAACATCCACAGCAGCTGCAGATGGTAGACCTTCGAGTTCCGGGCAGTCCTCACCACGGACTGTGGCCATGGACTTTCAGTCGCAAGCCGAGGGGAGGCCAGGGCGACTCTCTCTACAGGTGCCACCGCATACTGGAGCACCTGTGCGCCTCGCGACCCCACCAGCCCTGCAGGTCAATGGCGAAGCCAGAGAACTGGAGACGAGAAGTGATTCAGACGATCCCAGCCGCGCTCTTCCGGCCCAAGGCGCACCTGGCATGCATGTTGCTACACAACGACTCACACAGGCCACGACTGATGATAATAGAACCATACCAAGCTTCCCATTCGAGTCACTGAAGCGCGTTCTAACGAGTGATTTGCTCCGCGCAGACGTCCACGGGAGACGACAGCGCCTGAGTGGCGAAGAAGCCAAGCGCTTGGCCGACTCAATGCTCGATCGACTCCACGTGCCCAGGACCGACGTAGCATCGAAAGATGATGTCGCGCGACTCAATGCAGCCACATGGCTCGGAGTGGGCGACCATGCAGATGTCCCGTTCCACTCCACCGCAGGACATGGCAAGCGCATCGCAGTAACTCGCTTCCGAGCAGATAACGAAGGATACGAAGAAATAGTAAACGACGACAGCATGACTAATGACACAAGAGAAGTCTTCGACGTACAGTGGCACACCAGCATGGGAGGCTGCGTCGGATCCTTTGAGATGAAAGGTTTATCTTTAGCAGCAACAGCAGCAGCCTCCTATGAAGTGACGGGAGAAACTACGCACGACATGATGTTGAGAAAGGGCATCGAAGCCATATATAAATTGGACAAGCGCGGCTGGGTCGAAGATAGTATGCGCGAAATTGCGCAATCTGCCGCGCAACAATATCGCCCTAGCGAGGATAATATCGATTGGAAGGCGAGGTGTAAAGCGATGGAATTTGCTTCCAATGTGGCGAGGGGGGAAGTACAGAGGGCGAGGGCACGAATGCTTGAGCAGCTCATGAATGCTGTATTGTGAAAAGAGACTACATAGGTACTAGGTACCTAGTACCTACATGTACCTAGGTATTCATCGTCATGAAGCTACAGTCGGTGCAAGCGAAGTGCATAGCGCGCTCGCATCCCTGTACCCCTGCATAGATATTGACAGTATTGACTAGAACTTTCTAGTAATAATGAGTCATGATGAGTTATAATGACTAGAATCTTCTCCAGATAGGGGTAGTCAGCTGATATAATGACTGAAATACTACCTCCCCTACTCGCCGGATCTTAACCTAATCGAGAATATCTGGGGTATTATTAAGCTGCACCTAGCGCGACGATATCCACGGCCAGGAACGGAAGCGGAACTGCGCCGAGATATACGATATGCGTGGAATTATCTGGTACCAGGTTACGTCGCTGACGTAATGCGCAGTATGCGCCGGAGGCTCCAAATGGTTATTGATTTCAATGGATATCCAATTGATTACTAGTTGATATCGATTAGGTTAGCTCAATGCAACTTCAAGGTTACCCCTGTATGCACTTCGCTTGCACCGACTGTATATTGTGCGAACCTATATCTTGGCATCCACGCAAGCATGTTTATACCTACACTTGCATTATTTCTATGGACCGGATGCGGCGGGCCTCGCCTGGAATACTAAGCATTGAGGTGTGCCAGGTAATCATTCTGGATGGTTTCTCCTTCTTTTCCATGTGCGAATTGGTAGGCCTCCAACATATAGTGTACCTAGTCAAGTCGAGTGGGATGGGTCGGCACGATTGTATTAATATCCAGCCGCCGCGAGGCCTTCAACAATGATGCATCGTAAAATGTCCGAAATCAATCCCGCTGCCGCACCCATGACTACAAGCGCTCATCTAGCGCTCTGATGTCTTCCCTGCCGACTCTCATACCTTACATATTCCACTGTGCTTGCTCAGTGCCTTTCCATTGATCGGATTGGTAATAGGTGCACCGGACACATTGGCACCAACTATCATTTATGCATTGAAACCACACGTATCTGTTGCCGCAGGCTTTGCATTCGGCGCAATGCAGCAACTATGAGCTGAAGTCTTAACGCCTCCGCGAGGTACGGCACCGAGCTTCATGCCCTCGGTCTCTCTCTGGCGAACGTGACTGCAGGCGCTTCCGACACCCGGTTGGCACAACAATAGATATACTGCTAGCTGAGCGTCGTGGCGATTCTGGGGTTGGCATGACGAAAGAATTAATTGAATTGTTGTCTGGCACGAGACCGGACGCTGCCATCTCTGTCGACGCCACTGTCCCCAGGCCTCGGTCCCGCAACGTGTCAGCGTAAGGTGTACAAGGATGACGCCTTGGTTCCGCATCAGCTGTAGATGTTGCAATTACTTGCTGATCTGTAGTAATTGGCCCACATTCACGTGAAATATCATGATAGGCGATGTTCTTGGCGACTACCTCTGGTGGTAGCTCTGATAGGTCAATCCTTGTTAAGCATCGCCCATACGGTGCGATTTCAAGACCTGCCCGTGAGCGCCAGGGGTTGACGTGCTCGGGCGAGTCGAGGTTCGCCCAAAGCTGATGCAAGCTTATTCCGTGGTCTGGTGCTTGGCCAATACCGAACGTGACACTGTTCGTCTCAAACTCTTGTTGAGGATTCCTGTCGAAGTGGCTAAGCGTTGCGGCAGCCACTCGGACATTGGGAATCTCTTGAGCAGCGTTACCGAGGTTCCGTCGCTCCAGTTCGCCATCTCTGACTTGCCCTTCTACGCGCTGCAGTCTTTCGATGGGGTCAGCAAGCTTGATGTCCAACTCTGAAAGCATCTTCTGATGCCGTTCGAGTTGGTGCGCTAGGATTTCACGATGATCCCTCAGGTCTTCACACTCGATCTCGAGAGCGCGCAGCTCTGTCCTGATCAGGTCGTGTTGATCGCGGGTCTGGCGCAATTCACCTGCTGCGGCGTAATTATGTTCCTGGAGGCCTTGGATGGTCTTGTAGAGCTCTTGGAACATGACGTCTTTTGTTGGGAAACCGTCGCTTCGAAAATTCCACTTGCTTATCTCGGCAATCTGCTTCTTGATAGTGGCCTGCCGAGTAGCACACGATTGTGAGAGCTTCTCCTTTTTGGCGACAGCGACCTCCAACCCCTCGTTCAGTCGACGGAGATTCGCCTTCAGTGCGCTGTTAAGTTGAGCCATTGCCTTGTCTTTGGCACTGATTGTATGTTCCAAGGTGGAATTTAGAGAGTGTAGCTCTTTATTCGCCTGTTCGGATTTGGAAAAACTGTTCTTGGTGGCGGCTAGTTCTTTAGAGGCGGAATCCGCTTTCTTCAGAGCCGTGCTCGTCTTGTTTTCGAGGCGACGAAGGGTTGCGCTGTGTGTGGTGTTCTCCTTTTTCAAACTATTGCTTGCATCTTGCGCCAGCTTCAGCTTGGTGAGCGATTGGTTGTGCTCGCGCTCAAGAGCGTCATGCTGATCCTTAAGGACGGCCTGAGCATCTTTGGTTTTGGCGACCTGGTCCGTCAGATAACTGTTCCGATTTCGCAAGTCTTCGATGTGGGCAGCGGCCCTGCTGCCGAGATCTCGGAGTAAGGATGCGAAATTCATGCCGTCTTTGGTACCTGCCATGATATGGGCTTTTATAACAGATGCTAGGAGGTAGTGCCGCGGTGATGCGTCCCGAGACACTTATTGTGGTCTGTCAAAGTGTAGAGCTGCAATTGAGAACCACCGGGGAGCTGAAGAGTTATAAGATCTAGATCATCAATGGTCCCATCCGCTTCACTCTACCTGCTCGCGTCACTGCAGATGCACCGACAAACGAATCTTGCAGCACGTCCCAGCGACGTTCGCACCAACCACTTCCGTTTTGACCATGGGCGTTGATTGCATGGCAGCCACGCCCGCCGGCACGGCCGACTGCATTGCTGCCAGCGGCACCCATCCATCTTCCACCTATTCCCATGCTCATGCTTATTCCAATTACCTACATGTGAACCACTCTGCTGCAACGGGCGTCGCAGTTCCAAACTCTTCCCGTCGTCAACCTCGATGCTGCGCCGCGCTCGACGTCCATGTTCAGCGGATGCATGGCGCTTGCTGATGTTCGCTCGCTCTGGAGTTCTTTCCCGAGCTCTTGATGACGGCGACGACGACAAGAGCAGGTGTGGTGACGGGGCTGAGTTGGATAGAGGTACATGTAGGTGGTAGGTGGTAGGTGGTACTTAGGTGGTAGGTGGTAGGTGGTAGGTGGTAGGTGGTAGGTGGTAGGTGGTAGGTGGTAGGTGGTAGGTTGGAAGGCAGACGAAGGAACGGTAAGGTAAGGTCGGGTCGGGTACATGCAGGTACCTCCACCTAGAAAGTAGAATGATGCCGACATCCGATCGACAGTGCCAAGCAAGCAGATAAGATAAGGTAAGCACCGATGCCAAGCAGACAAGGGTCGAATGGAAATCCAACTTCCAGCTAAGTGACGTTGCCAAGAGGCGAAGCTTTGGCTTAGAGTACATGTACATGTATGTAAGAGATACACTTATCGTAAGGTATCGTCAGGAACGCCTTCCTCTTCCAGCCTGGTCTCCTACCTCCGACCACCTATCAGCGCCTTACAGTAGGATATCCTTATTGCTCCCGTCGCATCTGGTCGCCTCGCATCGCCTATTTGAGCCAAAGATGCAAGAAACCGGTGCGGACGGCATCATGGACGCTGTACTGTACAAAAACATCGCTTCTCTCCCTCTCCCTCTCCCTTCCCTTCTCCTTTTCCCTCTCCCTCCCCTTCTCCTTTTCCCTCTCCCTCTCCCTCCCCTTTTCCCTCCCCCTCCCCCTCCCCCTCCCCCTCCCCCTCGTTCCCGCCATGGCATCCCTCCTCCTGGGTGCCTCCTCGCTCTTGGCTGTATTGACTGCTCCAGCCGCGAACGCGCAGTTCGTGACTCCTCCCACCGATCTTACGGACTCTAAAGGCTATCTGGACATTCCTGTACGATTCAAAGAAGTGCCAGAGGGCATCTGTGAGCTCACTCCAGGCGTCAAGAGTTATTCGGGCTATGTCGATGTGTTCGAAGACCAGCACGTTTTCTTTTGGTTTTTCGAGAGCCGGCAAAAAGATCCGGAAAATGCTCCTCTAACAGTGTGGATTAATGGTGGACCTGGTTCCTCCTCGATGATCGGTCTGTTTCAAGAACTGGGCCCATGTGGCGTAGATGCGAACGGGGATGTTTACAACAACCCCTACGCTTGGAAGTAAGCATGCCGGAATGCAGATGGGAATGGCCACGCTGACTGGCAGCAGCAATGCTTCAAACATGCTCTTCATTGATCACCCTGCTCAGGTGGGCTTCAGCTATTCCACCCCGATTTCGGGATATCAGACATCTTCGGACATTATTCAACTGCCTAGTGCAGAATGCCCAGACTATGCTGCAGGCACCTGTGGAACCTACAGCTATCCGAACCAGACGGACACTGCCAACTCCACAATCAATGCGGCCCCTAGCATGTGGAGAACGCTTCAGGGGTTCATGGGCGCATTTCCTCAATATTCCAGGAACGAGTTCAACTTTGCTACAGAGAGTTACGGAGGCCACTATGCTCCCATTTTCAACTCCTACATCGAATCTCAGAATGCTCTCATCAAGGATGAGAAACTGCCGGGAGCACACCACATCGATCTTACTACTGTGTTGATAGGAAATGGTACGTGAATCGACTTCGACGTGTCATCGACTACAAGGTACCGGCTAACCTCTGGACTCCAACTTTAGGTTGGTATGATCCATTGACGCAGTACGAAGCCTACTACAACTACTCGGTGTACCCTGGTAATACATACGATTATGATCCATACAACCAGTCTATCAAGGATCAAGTGTACAACTCGATGTATGGAAAGGGGAACTGCTACGACCAGACTGTTGATTGCAATACGAGAGGAATCAATGAGGTGAGTACTACCAGCTGTGGTCTACCGCGCTACTTGTACTGAGTTGTGCTCAGATTTGCACTGCGGCAGACAACTTTTGTGCCACGGAAGTTGAGTTTGTCTTGGACTCGGTCACTGGCCGAGACGAATACGACATTCGCGAACTCACACCTGATCCATTCCCATATGCATTCTACGTCGACTACCTGAACACTCCCAAAGTTCAGCAGGCCATTGGTGCCTATGTCAACTTCAGTGAATCAAACTCTGCAGTCAGCAGCGCCTTTGGCAGTACTGGGGACGACGACAGGGAGGAAGGCACAATCGAAGCTGTCCGCAAGTTGGTCAACAATGGGATTTACGTTGTCCAATATTATGGAGATGCGGATTACAACTGCAACTGGCTAGGTGGTCAAGCGGTCTCGAAGTTGATCGATGCGCCCGGGTTTACGTCTGCTGGATACGAGAACTTCACAACCTCGGATGGAATCGTACATGGTCAGGTCAAGCAGTCCAACAACTTTGCATTCGTGCGAGTCTATGAATCCGGACACGAGGTGCCATTCTACCAGCCTGTCCTATCACTTGAGATGTTTGAGCGGGCGATCGATGGCAAGGATATTGCGAGCGGCACAGAGAGCTGCTTCGAAGCGTACAAGACAGTGGGCACAGCCGAGAGCACATATCGAGAGGGTAACAGTACGGTGCAGTTCACCGTACTGCCCATCGATTCGACATACAATACTACGACAGACGCCCCAAATTTTGTGAACGGCACCAGCAGTGCTATTTCGGCCAAAAGGTCAGTAAATATGAGGAGAACAAGTTCCAGAAAGAGGGCTTTTAAGCCATGGTTTCAGAGCAAGAATCAAAGGAGGTGAACAGTCGCACTCAGGCCTTAATACGACAGTCTATATGTACAGCATAGCATAAGAATGAGCATGAGCATGAGCATGAAAGTTTCGATGCCAGAGATGGCGATGTCGACAGCAGAAAAGTCTTGATCGCGGGATAAGCTCATCGTTGTCCCTACCTCCGCCACAATGTGTTTTTCTGTATTCCTGTGCATAGGACTAACATACTACCTAGGCGGCCCGGTTTGTTTTTGAAAGATAGTGTGAATATACCTCATATAGGTAGGTATTGACCAGAGCGGCCGTTTATCTGTTGTCAGCATCTCAACACTTGCTGCCTGTAAATGCGTCTTCGGAGTTGTGCTGCGCGATACTCCTTGCTGGTCTTGTAGGCCATTTCTATTAGGAAACAACTGTGTGGGATAGTTTGTGCCCTCATTAGATGCAGTATACATGTATGTAAGAGAAGCTAATATCAAGGTAGGTACATTACATGTACATGTAGGTAACTATAGAGTGAATAAATGCTACATGTAGGTGAAGTGTCGAAGACAAGGAGAATGACGTGAATGTTGGCAACCAGGGCAAGGTACCTATGTACTGTAGTTGGGTAGGTGCCTTAAGGTATGGGCCACCCTCTACAGCAAGCAGCACACGATACCTTATCTTCAGACAATACCTACTACCTCCTTACAAAGTCCTACACCACCTCATCTGGCAATTGACTTCTCTTCCCCTTCTTGCCATGTTTTGCTTACGGTCGTTTGCGCCGATTGTAATCTTCCTGTGAGCTATGGAATGAAGCCTCGACACATAATGCGTGCATACCTAGCTGACCATCACCAGGCTGAACGCATCTCCCATCTACACAGTCGCCTTCCTCTCCGCCTACTTCTACCTCCAGCGACCATGCGTCTACTGCAGCATCCTGCTATTCGTCCTCGTCTTCTCCATCTTCGACTTCAGCGCAGACTGGTTTGAGCCGCGATGGAACATGAGCACGAGCGCACTCTCGCAAACGGCGGCCGCATACTTGAGCGGCAACGCCACGCTCACCGAAGTCATCATGCAGACTACCAGTTTGGCTGTATCTGCGGTCAATGGAACAGGCGGCTCGGTCGCGAGTGCTGCCGCGAGTAGCCTGAGACGGAAGATGGGAGACAATGCGACTTCTGCCGCCGTGACGAGCATACCACAGGGATTGAACGCCTTCGAGTGGTTGAGGGCAATTTTGGATAAGAAGCAGTTGAGGATACAGTGCTTGGGCGTGGTGGTCCGAATATGACCTGCGCGCATGCTACGTTTGCTGACGAGGTTTACGAGGCGACATTCATAGGATATGAGCGCGGGCAGGGCATGGTTGGAGTTCATGAGCATTTCCTTGGGGGGCAACAAAAATTGGCTTGACCGCGCTGGGACTGGTCGAGCCAACAGAGCGAGCAAATGGCACGGTCACTAGGAGGTAGTCTGATCCCTTTGGCAGAGGCGTGGCACAGTAGTACATGTACCTACACACAGCAGCACATGAGCAGCAGGACTCCCATCATCATCATCATGCAATGCTTACCTAAGCTCCTCGTGCAGTTCGGTTCCCTAGTTGTTCGCTTCTCACGTGGTGGCGCGACAAGCTAGGAGGTAAGTACCTCCTAGATCGACGGTAAGGTCGAGGTACCTTACCCTCCTACTGTGTACATTCCATGCGTGATCCCTTGACACACACCATCAACCACGACTCGCTGGATCTGGGAGCAGGGCAGGGTGCCCATAGGAGATAGGAGGTATATGCAAATACACGTACCTACATGACACCTAGTCACATGCACGCTTGGTCTCGGCTTACTACAGGCACTGGTGGGGCAGCAGCAGCAGCAGCAGCAGCAGCATTGAGATCATCCCACTTCGTGCACCCACCACCATACAGGTACAACCCGATTTTTACAACCTTCCCCTTCCGTACATCGCCGCGGAGCTATACCTCAAACATCACCTTACAGACGGAGAGCGCGCCAACAATACGAGGACGGGGTTCACGCCACACTGCTAGAGCTGCTAGAACTACAACAGCTCTGCTTCCTGCGGTCATTCGAAACTGCTCCAGTCACGCCTCCAGTGCCCTCGTCAGAATGGCCTCCGATCGAGATGTTCTTTCGGACAATGTGAAGCCATCCAACTACGCAATATCGCTGAACAATCTGAGCGCTGGCGAGCCATGGACATATCAAGGCAAGGTCGACATCGAGCTGGAGGTCAAGAAGCCCACCAAGTCCATCACATTGAACACGTTCGAGCTCAAAGTACACTCTGCGGAGTTTGTGTCCGATTCCGGAAAGCATTCATCTGCGGTTGAGGCGTCCAACATCTCTTACGACACTAAGAACCAGAGGTGTACTTTCACGTTCGATCAAGAGCTGCCGCAGTCGCCAAAGTCGGTGCTTTCCATTGCGTTTGAGGGCATCATGAACAACCACATGGCAGGCTTCTACAGGTCAAAGTATAAGCCTGCTGTAGAAGCAGCCAAGGGTGTGGCTCGAGATGCCGAGAACCATTACATGTTCAGCACCCAGTTTGAGTCGAGCGACGCTCGACGAGCATTTCCTTGCTTTGATGAGCCGAATCTCAAAGCCACGTTCGACTTCGAGATCGAGATCCCGGAGGACTTAGTGGCGTTATCAAATATGCAAGAGAAAGCAACTCAGAAGAGCAAGGACGGGTACAAAATTGTCAGCTTTGACAGGACGCCAGTCATGTCAACGTATCTTTTGGCATGGGCCTTTGGCGATTTTGAATACGTCGAAGACTTCACCCGGCGAAAGTACAACGGAAAGAGCCTACCTGTGAGAGTTTATACCACCAAGGGCTTGAAGCAACAAGGTCAACTGGCTCTGGAGAGCGCACACCAGATTGTCGACTACTTTTCAGAGGTAACAAATCGCGTTATGGGTATTGCTGCCTAAGCTGACCTTGTGTACAGATCTTTGATATCGATTATCCTTTACCCAAGGTCGATCTGCTTGCGGTCCATGAATTCGTAAGTCACTCGCTGAAGACGTTCCGGCACTGATTGGTGACTGATCTCCATCAGCCGATCATATGTCTTCCATCACATGGCTTTGCGAAGAATCTTGCTAATCGATGTTTCTAGTCACACGGCGCCATGGAGAACTGGGGTCTCATTACATACCGAACGACTGCCGTGCTATTCGACGAGTACGCATCGGACCAGAAGTACCGCAACCGAATCGTCTACGTTGTTGCTCACGAGCTTGCTCACCAATGGTTCGGCAACCTCGTCACTATGGATTGGTGGAACGAGTTGTGGCTCAACGAGGGCTTCGCAACCTGGGTTGGTTGGTACGCAGTTGATCACCTACATCCTGACTGGGATGTTTGGGGCCAGTTCGTCACGGACAGCATGCAGATGGCTTTCCAGCTCGACAGTCTGAGGACGAGTCATCCTATCGAAGTTCCTGTCAGGAACGCTCTCGAGGTCGACCAAATCTTCGATCACATAAGTTACTTGAAGGGCAGTTCCGTCATCCGCATGCTGGCCTCACACCTCGGCGTGAAGACGTTCCTCAAGGGTGTTTCAGATTACCTGAAGGCCAACACCTACTCGAATGCAACTACCAACGATCTGTGGTCAGCACTGAGCAAAGCTTCTGGTCAGGATGTGAACGAGTTCATGGACCCATGGATCCGCAAGATTGGGTTTCCAGTGGTGACAGTGGCGGAAGAGCCAGGCCAGATCAGCGTAGAGCAATCACGATTCCTCTCGGCTGGAGATGTGAAGGCAGAAGAGGACGGTACGACCTGGTGGATTCCACTGGGGCTCAAGACTGGAGCACAGGCTACAGAGGCGCAGCGTGAAGCACTGACTACCAGGAAGGACACATACCGCGACATTGACACGAGTTTCTACAAGGTCAACAGCGATCAGACTGGCTTCTACCGCACGAACTTACCTCCGCCACGCCTAGTCGAACTGTCGAAGCATCTCGATCGGCTTTCGGTGCAGGATAAGATCGGACTGGTGGGAGATGCCGCCGCATTGGCTGTTGCTGGCCAGGGTACCACATCAGCAGTGCTTTCTTTCTTGGAGCGTTTCTCCACGGAGACGAACTATCTTGTGTGGAGTGAAGTTCTGACCAGTCTCGGCAAGATAAGACGCATCTTCTCATCTGACGCAGAGGTGTCGCAGGCCTTGCGAGAATACACACTCCGGCTCGTTACTCCTGCGGTTGACAAGGTGGGATGGACGTTTGCGCCAAGCGAGGACTACCTCACAGGTCAACTGCGTGCTCTTCTCGTTAGTACAGCCGGCCTCGTTGGACACGAGCGGGTTGTCGCAGAGGCGCAAAGACAGTTCCAAGCTTTCCTTGATGGAGATGTGAAGGCCATCCACCCGTCCCTCCGAGCTGCCGTCTACAAGATCTCCATCAAGAACGGCGGCGAGGGGGCATACAAGGCGGTTCAGAGGGAGTTTCTGACGACCAAGTCGATTGATGGGCGGGAGATCACGCTGCAAGCCATGGGCCAAGTCCAGTCACGGGAACTTGCACACGACTATTTAAAGTTTGCCTTTGGCGGGAACGTGCCGATCCAGGACCTGCATTCGGTCGGCGCATCGCTCGGAAACAATTCGAAGGTCCGCGAGACTGTCTGGCAGTACATCAAAGCAGAGTGGCCTGCGATTCGCGAGAAGCTCGGTGGAAACATGGTCGTGCTCGAGCGGTTCCTGCGCACGAGTCTGCAGAAGTTCGCGGATGCCGGCATCGAGAGAGACATCACCACGTTCTTCAGCGACAAGGACACGACAGGCTACGATCGCGGACTGGCTGTTGTTGCGGACACGATCATTGGGAACGCGAGATACAGAGAGCGAGACGTCGAGAAGACTCGCGAGTGGCTGAAGGCACATGGCTACGCAAAGTAGACGGTCGGCTGCTCCATCCAGTAGACGGTTGGCTGCTCCATCCAGGGCTGTCCCCCGACCTCCGAGGAGAGGACTTCGGGGTACATGTACTCTCGGAGGGAGGAGAGTACATGTACATAGCAACCAACTGTACGACTCAACGTCGTCGTCGATGTGCATGAGGCTCCCGTCGTTGCCATGTCCGCGTCCGCCTACTGTACCTACCTACGTAGATGTATCGAGTGAATGAACGTCGCGTCGTTGTGTGAATGGTGATTGCCTGGTCGACACTCGCACTTTCTACCTCGTCACCTTCCACCTTCCACCTTCCACCTTTCACCTTTCACCTTTCACCTTTCACCTTTCACCTTTCACCTTCCACCTTCCACCTTCCTCCCACACAACATCCGCACCCACCCATCCTTCGCCCACCTCACCTCGCCGTCAGCCTTCGTTCCCCTTTCGCGGCCTCAACGCATCTTCCATCGAGTCCGCCATTGAACGTCACCCATCCACCTATTGCCGCTGCACATCGCCCCCTGTAAGAAGACATACTAGCAGACAACGCCTCAGCAGCTCAGCTTCGCTCACATCGACATCGAAGTTGCCTTCACTGTGCAGCGTCCGGACATTGAGCAGCACCCAATAACAACAGCAGATACGCCGCCATGGAGTGGACTGGCTCGCCGCAGAAGAAAATGTCGTCTTGCTTCACCGTGTTCGACGAGAATACTCACAACAACAACTACCAGCAGGTTCGTGTGGCTTCACGCGACTGTGGGATGTTGGTTGGCTGACGTTGGCCTACCTACAGAGTGCTTTCCCGCGCACGGCCTCTGCCATGAATTTGCCCTTGACAACATCG
Organism: Sphaerulina populicola P02.02b; assembly: GCA_000291705.1. Classification (NCBI taxonomy): domain Eukaryota; kingdom Fungi; phylum Ascomycota; class Dothideomycetes; order Mycosphaerellales; family Mycosphaerellaceae; genus Sphaerulina; species Sphaerulina populicola. Next base: position 151,757 of record JH792498.1, read on the forward strand.
CGATTCGGGAACCGTGCTCCTCCACCTCAGGTACCTACCTACCTTATCTTACCTTCCTTCCTCCCGCTTCCAAACTTCAACACTCCAGACCACGAAATCTCTTCCTTTTGCCCACCACTGACTGACTGCACTTCACAGCGTTTCGGCAACATGGTTCAGAACAACGACGACGGACAAGACCTCATGGCAGCCATCATGGCTAAAATCAGACTGCGAGAGGCTGACGGCGCTCAGGTTCGCGGCACCTCACCAACCGGCACCGATCCCTACAGTGGCAGCACAGCTCCCACCAGTCACGACGCCGACGAGGACCCAGCTTCTCACGAGGTGTACCGTCTCAAGCGTGAACTTGATCGTGCCAAAGAACGCATGGCGCAGATGAACCTCCAGCTGGACCAGTCTCGCCTGGCCCAACACACCATGCAAGAAGCCATCGGCTCTCCCTTCCCTCACGCACAGCGACTTGCCGCAAGCATTCCAGTCCCCGGTTTGCTGTCGGCTGGCAACCAATTCTCGCAGCCAAACGACTTCAGTCGCACCTCCAGACCTTTTGAGCGCAGCGGCTACAACAGCCACTCGCACTCGTGAGTATTGCCCGCAGAGATTTCGTCTGCGCACGTGACTGACACAGACCAGCTTCGATGGCCTGTCGAGCTTCTCGCGCAGTCACTCAGGATACGGCATTCGCAATGGATACACGCCACCCATCACCCCAATGCCCTACGCACATTCGGGCTACATGCCATCGACTCAAGCCACCCCACAGCAGCAGCCGGTTGGTACGAGACTGTCTCCAACAGCTGCCGAGTTTGACGTCGGTCGTGGCCAGTGGACGAGCCAGCCCCAGCATCAAGCCACAACCTATCCCAACAGTACCGAGCCACTGAATTATCGCCGTCTCCTGGACCGCAACATGAGTTGCAACTGGAAGTACATTGTCGATAAGATCGTCCGCAACAATGACCAACAGGCGTCAATCTTCTTGCAGCAAAAGCTCAAAGTTGGCACGTCAGAGGCCAAGTTCGAGATCGTACAGGCTATCATCGATCAAGCCTACCCTCTCATGATCAATCGCTTTGGCAATTTCTTGGTACAGCGCTGCTTTGAGCACGGCACTCCCGAGCAAATCATTCAGATTGCCCAAGCTATCCGCGGCAATACTCTCAATCTCAGCATGGATGCTTTCGGATGTCATGTTGTGCAGAAGGCTTTCGACTGTGTGCCCGAGGAGTACAAGGCAATCATGGTGCACGAGCTACTGCGCCGCATCCCAGAGACTGTCATTCACCGCTACGCCTGTCACGTTTGGCAGAAGCTGTTCGAGCTCCGCTGGAGCGACTCGCCACCACAAATCATGAAGTATGTCAACGAAGCTCTTCGCGGTATGTGGCACGAGGTGGCTCTAGGCGAGACTGGCAGTCTTGTCGTTCAGAACATCTTCGAGAACTGCCTCGAAGAAGACAAGCGTCCTTGCATCAACGAGGTCCTTGCGAGCATCGACGTCGTCGCTCATGGCCAGTTCGGTAACTGGTGCATTCAGCACATCTGCGAGCACGGCTCCATCCCTGACCGTACTCGTGCCATTGACCATGTCATACGCTTTGCTGGCGAGTACAGCATGGATCAGTTCGCCTCCAAGGTCGTCGAGAAATGCCTCAAGATCGGTGGCAACGAATTCCTCGACCGCTACCTTGATCGCATCTGCGAGGCCCGACCAGATCGTCCACGCATGCCGCTCATCGACATCTCGGGTGATCAATTCGGCAACTATCTCATCCAGTACATCCTCACCAACGCCGACTCCCAGCGTCGCGAAGATGTTGCTACCCAGATCCGCAAGCACATGGTCTCTCTACGTGGCTCCAAGTATGGCTCCCGCGTTGCCATGCTATGCTGCAACCCTGCGGTCGCCACGCGTCCAGGTCCACCAGCAGGTCTTCCAATGGGACGCGGCAATGGACCCTTCGGCCACGGCAGCTTCAATTCGGATATGTCACGCTCTTTCCCTGCTGAACGTGCTTATGTCGGCCGTGGTGGTTATGGCGGATTCCGCTAGATTACCTCACATCTGTTGACATTTGCGGAGAGATACGGCCTTCGCCTCGCCACAGATTCCCTCGAGGATTTGCTGCCATACGATCGCACATCTATGCGGCCACTCAGGCTGACTTGGTCTGCTTGCCGTCTACACCCGAGCTACTGTTGGGACGTCTCATCCTTTTGCTGCCCTTGGATTGGTATCATGGCTAACACGGTCGCTACCATCGATACCTATGTTGGCAAATGTGCTACCAGGCAGTAAGTGTTGCCGGCCAGGCTTGCACATCACCCCTATATCTTAGCCATTGAATGTTTGGCAATGTTTTACGCTGTTTCGAAGAAGGAGGATATCGAGGTTGCTTGCAGATGGGAAGGATGTCGATAAGTGTCGATATTGTACGCTCGCATGCAATGGTGCCCAGAATGTAATAATAGTGCCTCGGTGCATTCAAAATAATGCGATTTGTACTGCTTTAGATGGCACACCGTTTCTGCCATCACTTTGATTTCGCTCGACGTGACGCCTAGGCAACGCTTGTGCCTTGCAGCGGTGCGGTCGTGACAGGCCTGCTGATCCCAGTCGTGTTTTGCTGCGTTGCTGGGCTCATCTTGCATGTCGGAGTCGTGCCCTTTCCATTAGAGCTTCCATGCATTCGTTCCCCTTGGCCCAGTTTTAACAACGCCAACACCCACTGCAGACATCAAGATTTGGACTGCACCATGACTGACCACGCCTCCCGATGCAATCATCTTGCATCGTCCTCTGCCCACGCCGATGGCATCAGCGCCAGAGCCCGCTCGTCGCAGAGTCTAGGTAGCCACACTGCTGTCGAGCGGGCGCGAGCCACTTCCACACACATCTCGCTATGCTACCTACATGTACCTAGGTAGGTACCTCAGGGTACTGCAGATCCAGAACGCGGAATTGCTATCGGCCACCAACGAGGTTTCTCCCACCATCAGGCGGCGCTAGGTTGAGGAGAACAACAACCTCGCAGACATGTTTGGAGAGATGTCAGCTCCCGGGTGAAGCTTATATACTGGTATACAGTTCGAAAGAAGATTGCAAAATGGACCAGCATGACTTTCCGGGCTTGGATTCTGCGCCGCGAGCGTAGCGAACCAAGATGACTCAAGCTTGGTATTGTTCGCGCCGACATATCCAATGCGAGGCAGTCATATTGTCAGATCAGGAGTAGGGGGAAGAGGCCGAGAATGAGATCCATACCAAGATGGGTCATTTTCACGCCTATACCCTTTCCGGAAATTGGCCTTGCTTCTTTTGACAATCTCAAGCATCCCCATGCCACTCCGACTTTGCTTTTCTTCCGTCCTGCACGCATATCTTTTCTCAACATCACCTTATTGGCTAGGTTGGAGCATCACAGACGATCGATGAGGCGCGATGTATACCTCCATCCCACCCAGCAGAACCTGTCATGCTGCAGCCTGGCTTCATCGAGCCAGCTGGCCGCCTGAACCTCCAGCTCCCTTGATCATCTCGATCCCATGTCTCGGACATGTGCAAAAGGTCCGAATGCAAGTGCTCGAATGGCCCGCGTTGTCATTACTGTCCACGACGGCGGAGGGCAAGCAAAGCAAAGGACGACGGTGTAATTTGAAGGAGATGGCACATGGCAGCAGGGAGGTGAGGTAAATAATCATGGGCGTCTCCACGCGGAGGCGAGACTAGACCGACTAGACTAGTCGCGGAGGGTGAATCGGGCATGGCCGGGCAAGTTAGGAATGGACGGACAGGCACGGATGTCGACGATGAGGGGCAGCGGCGTGTTGAAGGTGAAGAACCGCGATGGGCGATCCGACGTCGGGCGGTCGTGGACATTGTTTTAGCAGCGGCATGTAGGCGGTAGTACATATATAACAACCGGGAACATGCAAACTGCCTCTCGTCGAGACCCACGCACGAGCGAGAAAGCAGCAAGGGACGACTTCGGACAGCAGTTGGCAGTGCTTTGGATACACGCCCAGGCCAGCCCGGTTCAGGTCAGCGTCACCCTCTCACACCACCGTCCTCCCCTCCCGAGTCCCGGACATGTAGGAGGTACCCGTACACATCATACTGACTAAGGTGGGGTAGCTTTCAGTCGAACATTTTCTCAACAGACACAAGCCCACCCAGACTTCCACACCACCTCAACACGTAAGTCCCGTTCCAATCCGCCTCGCCTTCATCAACCCCATCCGCCGCATCATCAGCGCCATCTGACTCTCGCCAGCTACAGTACCCGACTCTCCCTTCATAACACCACCTCGAAACACCAGCAGAGCAGCCAACATGGTCACCAAGGTTCGTTCGGGGAGAAGATGAAGATGCGGAACAGTGGAATCGCTGGTCAAGATGTGGAACCACATGCTCATACACCCATAACAGTGCGGTATCAACGGCTTCGGCAGAATTGGACGTATCGTCTTCCGCAATGCGTAAGTGCACCACCAGATGCCAGTGGCGGCCACCTGAGCCCAGGGCACAGTGAGCGCTGACCCAAGCACAGCATCCAGCATGGTGAAGTCGAGGTCGTTGCCGTCAACGACCCTTTCATTGAGCCACACTACGCTGTAGGTCATTGGAATCTCCTCGAGCGCGAGCGCGAGCGCCAGGCTGACCCTCTGCACAGGCGTACATGCTGAAGTACGACTCCACACACGGAATCTTCGATGGTAAGATCGAGGTGGATGGCTCGGAGGGCCTCATTGTCAACGGCAAGAAGATCAAGTTCTACATGGAGCGAGACCCAGCTGCCATTCCATGGGGCACCGCCGGTGTCGACTACGTTGTTGAGTCTACTGGTGTCTTCACCACCACCGAAAAGGCATCTGCACACATCAAGGGTGGTGCAAAGAAGGTCGTCATCTCCGCACCTTCTGCTGATGCCCCAATGTTCGTTATGGGTGTGAACAACAAGGACTACAAGTCCGACATTCCTGTCATCTCGAACGCCTCATGCACAACCAACTGCCTGGCTCCTCTCGCCAAGGTCATCCACAGCGAGTTCACCATGATTGAGGGTCTCATGACTACCATCCACTCGTACACTGCCACCCAGAAGACCGTCGACGGCCCATCCGGCAAGGACTGGCGTGGAGGCCGTACTGCGGCCCAGAACATCATCCCATCGTCGACTGGTGCCGCCAAGGCCGTCGGCAAGGTCATTCCAGACCTCAACGGCAAGCTTACTGGCATGTCCATGCGTGTCCCCACCGCCAACGTCTCTGTTGTCGACTTGACCTGCCGCATTGAGAAGGGCGCCACCTACGACGAGATCATTGCTGCGTTGAGGAAGGCTTCCGAGGGCGAGCTTAAGGGTAAGATCCAGTTTCTGCTCACTGCAGAGCGATGCGTATCTTTCCGGAATAACCTACTAACTCGAATTTCTCCCCCAGGTGTTCTCGCTGTCACTGACGACGACGTCGTCTCCAGCGATCTCAACGGCAACATTCACAGCTCTATCGTCGATGTCAAGGCCGGTATCTCCCTCAACAAGAACTTCGTCAAGCTTGTCTCCTGGTACGACAACGAGTGGGGTTACTCCCGCCGTGTCATCGACCTTTTGGCATACATTGCCAAGGTTGATGGCAACGCTTAAGCGATGTCTTCCCGCAGAAACCACATACCAAAAGCACCAGCAATGCCTACAGAGCAAATGAGCAGAGAGTGTAGTACGCTAGGATCAATGGACCTGCGGAATCGCCAAGAGCTATGCAGTGCATGACATGACTATAGCTAGCAGAAAGCGAGCTAGACGATTATGATATCATAACAAAGGTAGAGACATGTTTTACAAGACCAGTGAATGTTTAAGGTACCGTGCAACCATGTAGTATAGTGATGGGTGAGAATCAGGGGCAGCGCCGCAGTCCTCAAATCCGCTGAACCGCATCTATAGATCTGTCGCTCCCACTCCACACCGCGGGCACTACATAGGATGACGTCTGGATATCCACCAAACGATCCGTACCGTCTGAAGTCATGCATGAAAGTCAGAATGAGTAAAAGACTCAACTCATCTGCTTCCAATCATTAGCAAGCTCCCAGGCATATCCCACACGATACACAGTTTCTTCCGCCCACCATTTCCCCACAATCTGCATCCCCACCGGCAACTTCACTTGCTCGTTCCCGGCGGCAGGACCCTCCAAGGGCGGTAATGTCCCTATGGGCATCGCCAGTGCGGGATGGCCCGATTGATTGAACGGGCACGTGTTGCTCACCAACCCGACTTGCTTCTTGATCTGTTCGAGAGGAGTCGCACCCGGCTCACAATGCGATGTTGCCACATAGGGAAGTGTGGGCGTGAGTAACACATCGTAGTCTTGCAGTGCCCGGTCATAGGCATCACGCAGTTTCCGCGATAGATTCGTCGCTTTGGCATGCAGTGCCGGATACGCCGCTGCTGCGTACGCTCCGTTGAGATGGATGTTCTTGGACGACACGTACAACGCTTGCTTCCAGCGCTCTGGGCTTTGCCACGCTGCGCTGAACTGCCCCTGGAGCTCGTGCATCATGTGGCCCCGGCGGCCGTGGTAATTGTGCATTTTGCTGAGATGGCCGCCGGGTTTGGATATTGCGGTCCATATAATCGGTCCTTGGCTGTGCATGGGTATCGACACTTCCGACACCTCGGCTCCCAGTGCACGAAACTTTTCTGCTGCATGGAGAAAACATTGTTGCACTCGGGGATCGAGGAGGGGGCAGTTTTTTTTTCCACTACTATTGTTATTCACAGATTCGGATATTATGCCAATTTTGATGCCCGACAAGCTTTTGTTCTTCGCTTCTTTTTCCCCTTGCCCATTGGTATCGGCGTCGGGGTCGGGGTCGGGGAGAGCCCACTTGAGAAGATTCTGATAGTAGCGGGGAATCGCAAGGGGGGAAGGTGCCGCGAAACTTCGATCGTCTATATTGTCCGAACCTGCAATCGCTTGCAGCAGCATCGCATTGTCGAGGATAGACCTCGACATGGGACCCAAATGATCATTCGTAGCCTCGTTGCTGGCACAGCCCGTGTACGGGATCAAGCCAAAGGTAGGTTTCAATCCCACGATTCCGCAATTCGTCGCAGGGATTCGTACACTGCCGCCCTGATCTGCTCCAATACTCAAATCGACTTGTCCTGACGCGACGAGCGCACCACTTCCCGAACTGCTCCCTCCACAGCTATATCCGGTGGCGTGCGGGTTTTCTACGGCGCCGGATGCAGCGCTATGGCTGGTTGCCGAATGGCAGAGGTTCTCGCACACTGCTTTGCCGAGAATGTGGCCGCCTGCTTCGAGGACGCGGGTCGTGACTGTGGCGTCCAGATTCGGTACATGGCCTTGCACAAATTCCGTCCCCAGCTGCATCGGCACGTCTTTTACTGCTATCATGTCCTTGAGTGCTATGGTTTTTCCCGCGAGAATGCCGTTGTTGGGTTGCGTGTCCTTGATACTGCACCGCCAGGCCCACGCGTTGAAAGCATTCTCGGAGCTATCGTTCTTATTCTTATTCTTATTATTCTTCTTATTGTCTGGCTGGTACACTTGGGTCCGGGGAAATCGGACGAGGTCAACGGCAGGTATGTAGTCTACAAATCCATCTAGTCAGTTTGATATTGTTCTCATATGTGCCAGAGACTGGAATGGAACTAACTACCTACCGTCCATTGCCATGAGCTCCTGGCAACCCTCATCGAACACAGCAAGCAGTTTGGTATAATCCTCCTTTTCCTCGTCTCTGATTTGTACACCCAGTCCATTGCATACTTCATCCAGCACCGATGCTGTGATTGTCGTACCAGCCTTTGGATCTACGGACAACACAGACATGATGGACAGGCCGAGTGTTAGATGGGATATGCGGCGACTGATTTAGTTCTTCAACCTTTTTTTTTCTTGTATGTGCTGTGCTCGAGCAATGGCGTGTCCAGATCGATGAAAGTCCTACTCCTCCTGCCCGACATGGCGGCGTTGGAGCTCTTATCGGCTCGCCTATGGCGGCATGCAATATAGGCCAAGTGCAGTACATGCCTATCAAGAGAAGTGAATAAAGCTGAGCTGGAGCTAGCCAAGACATGCTGGTCCGAGCTCTTCTTCCCTCAGCTACCTCCTACTGTAGTACGCAGCATCTTGCCCGACTCCAGACAATCTCTCTCTCTCTCGATAGGCCTTCTCATATCCAGAATACTCCCGGATGTAGGTAGATATGCAGAGCATTATAGGTACCTAATATCATTAATCCATCCCATACAATTCCACCTCACAAGAATCTCCTTTCCATCTTTCCCCCCCGATTGACATACAGAGAAATACAGCAAATTATCCAAGAAAACCATGGTCAACAACAACCAATCGCAATACCAACTCCCTCGAGATTTCGAAGGTTTCGGCCCTGCCTCCCACGACTGCAAATGGCCCAACGGGGCTCGCATCGCCGTCTCCTTTGTCCTCAACTACGAAGAAGGCGGCGAGCGTAGCATCCTCGAGGGAGACGCACACAGCGAGCCCTATCTCTGGGAAAAAGGCAGTTCGGGAGGCCACCGAGAAGGCGCACGCTACCTCAACGCCGAACAAGACTTTGAGTATGGATCTCGCGTCGGAGTGTGGCGTTTAATGCGTCTGTTTGCGGAATTCAACTGGACCATTACCGTGTATGCGGTGGCGAGGGCCATGCAGTTGAATCCCGAGTTGGGCAAATATTGTGTGCGAGCGGGACATGAAATTGCAAATCATGGGATGCGATGGTTGGATTTTCATCATTTGGATCCCGTCCGCGATAAACAGTATGTCAAGGACTCGCAGCGCTTGTTGTATCACATCACCGGCGAGTTTCCTGTCGGCGTCTATTTTGGAAGGTCTACTGCCAATACGCCGGGAAGACTGGCCGAAGACTTCAAGGAGATGCACAACGAACTCGGCACGCCTAAGCTGCTGTATAGCTCCGAGTGCTATAATGACGATGTGCCATATTGGGTCGATTTACCGTATGAGGAAGATTTGCCCGACGAAGAAAAGGAAGGTATGCTGCTCGTGGTAAGTGTCGACTACCTACATGTACCTCCTCCCGCATAATTCGCTGAAAGTATGAAAAAAAATCAAAACAAACCCCAAAAATAAAAACAGCCTTACAATTACGATTGCAACGACGGCAAATTTCACATGGCGCCAGGCTTCACCTCCAGCGCCGGCCAGCTCTATGAGCAGTACTTGAAATCGACCTTTGACATGCTCTATCGCGAAGGAGGCAAAATGATGAATATTCCCTTGCACTCACGCATCACCGGCAAGGCGGGCAGAGCAGAGGCGTTGCGCAACTTTATGCGCTACATCTCGGACAAGGAGGGCGTCTGGGTGACCCCTGTGGCGGGGGAAAAGACGGCGGTGGCTCACTATCGGCGTCCGGACTCTACACCATGGGGGCGGAATGGGTATGCTCGTCGCCCTTCCGCTCTCGAGCGCGGTATCATTGCCTCTTCGCGGACGCTCTGAGGGATCAATTGGATAAGTTCTCCTGAACTACCCAAGCCAAATGAATGATACATGACCTGAACTGATGTTGAGTAGGCCTTTGCCAACCGATGCGCGGTACCCTCCGCCCTACCTACTAGCCCTCCCTCACCGCTCCGCTGACCTCGCTGCCCTCGGCCCTCGGGCTGTAGACGCACCGAGATCACCCGAGCTTTGATTAAAGGCTGGCAGCGGGGCTATAGAGTTTCCCTTTCTAGGATGTGATAGGTGCGATTCGGTGCTAAAGCGCTTAACAACATTGGGCCGGTTGCGAGGACCCAGCCTGTACGCTATCGGATCTGAACTACTATACCTAATGGGACCTTCTGGTCCTATCAATCGTGTTGGTTTACGACCTATATGAACGGACCCGCTAGGAAATCAATACTAAACCGTTTGGAGCTAGATGGCCCCTATAGTATAGGTTTCAAACACTGCAAATTGCCCTAAGTCAATAAAGCAGTATACCCGAATAGTAACACCGAATCGCAAGCCCCTAGCGAATAAAACGATTACGATGTCATTACGTAAGGGCGTAACTTCTATATTAAAGTTGGCATCTCCCGACCTTGAAGTTAATAGACACGCAAGTAATAATCAACCGAGGGAACCCCGGGGAGATTGTAAGTTACTATTATCCGACGAAGACGTGCCTATATACGACGAATCCGATACTAATAAGAGTGTTCGGAGACGGCAACCAACTGTCTTCGAGAAGATGTCTACGAACCGTTCTGACCTAAATGAACCTAGCGGTTAGGCTGCCGATATTGAAGACAAGGAATCCCGCGTCGACAAGAAGGTCCGCCGTAGGGTATCGCAGAAGTTGAAGAAGCAGGCGCACTAGGAGAGCATCTTGAAAGAGGCGGAGGAGGCAAAGGCACGCGGGGACCTATTACTAGCCAAACTATACCCGGCGTATAGTAAGGTATACTATATATGCGATCCGTGTCCAACGGATAAGGCAGCTCCTAGCGCAGCTAGGACGGACCCTACCAATAGTATTAAGGGTATGCCCGAGGCCGAGGAAGAGGAGATAGACGAAACGGGTACGAGTAACGTCGAGGATGTTAAGATAGCGGACAATAGAGGTGAATCCAGCGTGCCGAGAGTGCAGCCTTCGGCGGCACCCTCGTCAACGATCTTGGTCCCCTCTACGGCCGCCGCCGACCCCTTTACGGAACCTAAGACACCGTTGGCGTTAGGCTCAAAAGGAAAGGGGAAAGCGGAGATACCCTCCTACGCAGAGGCCCTTAAGTCCGTAGTAGCTGAAGGGCATATAAAAGCGCCTGCCAAGAGTGGTACGGGGAAGAAGCGTCCGGTTGAATCAATCAACGCCTCCCCCGCAAAGGTACTTAGGAAGAAACCTAAGAGTAGTCTAGAGAGCATACCCGAAACGGGTACTAAGCAAGGTACGAAACGCTTCGGCCGTCTAGTCAAGGAAGTTACATCTTCGCTTAGAAGCTTATTAGTGTTAGGGTCAACCATATTATCGTCTACGTTGCCTCCTATCCTAAACTCGCGCAAGCGACCGGCGCCGGCTACTCTTACTGATCCTCGGATCAAGTATACGAAGAGCTATAGCCGTAGGGGCAACGAGGGACAGGGCAGCTCCTAATATAGCGATAGGGCACATCTGTACCTTAAGCTCCCGGCGGCCTTAAGGGGCTCGTCTGTAGATCCGCCTATTGGCCGTTTTGAAGTTTATAAAGCATTGACGACGGACGTCCTTAACGCCCCCGACCTGCTTTACTTTACTAAGATAGATGCCTTTGGTTAGGTAGTACAGTGTTTATCTATAAGTGTAGCTCAAGCCGCGGAGGGTCGCAAGGCGACCATCCGTAGCCACGAGTGCACTACTCAGATCTTCCGGTCGGGGGCTCCGAGGGCGTTCATTGCTAAGAACGTCGGCCGCAACGATGCGTATACGATTGCGTATGCGATCTCAACCTTGAAATCCCGCCCCAAAAGCGTTAATTTCTAGTTAGGGCAGTTGCGGATTGGAGTTTCCTTTACCGATGTTATAGTAGTTATCTTTGATAGTGCAACGGGAATGCACGTATTTGAGGTACCGGTTGGGGCGCTACGTAGAAACCACGTCGTGCCCTTTATAGTGAGGTTTAGGGCGGTAAACCTAGCTAGCGCCCTCTGTAAGGTCTGTCAACGTCGGGGCTATAGAGCTACTAAGTGCCCGGATGTCTACGGACACTAGTTCGTAGGAGATAAGGCGCTGGATAGTATGGTCCGTAAGAAACTAGTGTTAGATTAATAAGCTACAACAAAAGCAATAGAGTTTTGGTTGTGTTACTTAATGTCTCTTCAGTTCGTTACCCCGCCCGGTTTCGTGCGCTATATAACATAATGAGTGTAAATCGTATCGATATCCTTCTGGTCTAGGACACCCGCCTAACTAGTGATATCGCAGTTGAACACGTATCCCGCTACCCGGCGATTGCCTATACTAACTATACGGTTGGTGAAGACGAGCACTTTGTAGGGGGCGTAGGAGTACTAATCAATGCGCAAACTACCAAATAGGACCCTGAAGACTATATAGTCTTTAAGGATGCCTTTAGTAAAGCACTGATAGTCAAAGTAATATGCAAAGGACGATCAATAGTCGTCGGAAGCGTATATTGTCCGGCCGAAAGACGTTAGCGTCTCTCGTAGCTAAATAGTGTAATAGAGCAAATTCGGTCAAACCCGCTAATTGAATATTGTAATATAGTTGGTAGCGATTGGAATCAGTGTCTTACCCCGCTAGATAGCAGGTTAAGACGAAAAGCTAAGATTGCTCCTCTCGAGGCGAACAATCAACTAATTGCCGCCCTTAGTAGTCCGGACTACCTACTTATTGATGGATAGCGAAAAGCCAATCCAAAGGCAATAGAGTACACGTTCTACCGTAGGCATTATAGGGTATCACGGATTGACCGCATCTACGTAAGAGATGATTGGTTCTCGTCTATGAAGCGTTGGGACATTTAGGCTTCCGGGGTGGCTACCGATCACTATATGACCTTAATAGGGCTAGACTTCAAGTCAGCTACATCAAGAGGCCCGGGTCGGTAGCGCCTTAACCCAGTACTCCTTAACAAGTAGTAGGTTCCCTAGAGTCTACAAGATACTATCGAGGTCCTCCTAGGGGACAATCCCCGAAGGGAATAGGTATTATTCAAGGACACTATCTAGCGAAAGTTCAAGGAAATGTATAAAGCGAACGTTCACGTCCGCGGAAAGCTCTCCTATAACCTTGCTAAAAGGCGTTCGAATTTGGTACAATAGCGTGAACTCTTGCCCGACTTTAGGCTTAAGAACAGTATAGCGGCAATCGACTCGCAACAGTAGCTCTTAGCTGAATAGCAACACAAAGTGTACGCATACTCAGCCTACGCAAAGAATATGCTATTCAACGAAAAGCCTACTAAATGGTTCTACGTACGGGTACAGGCATTTAGCAACTAGCTAATTGACGGCCTCCGGAGCGAAGAAGGGGGGGAAGTCACTACGGACCCGGCTGAAATGCTATCGATTGTAGAGAAGTTTTACGCTGAACTGTACGATACTAAGGCTTCCGAGGAGGAAGCACGACGGAGGATCCTTAACATATTGGAAGCTAGAGTACCGACGCGAATTGCGGAGAGCCTTATAGAGGACATCGATCTAGAGGAAGTGCTCGCATCAATCAGGAGAGCAGCTACCGGCAAGTCTCTAGGCATTGATGGATTGCCTTGTAAGTTTTACAAAGCACTTATCCGCAAGGTCAAGTCGGCAAGGGACTCGGAATCGAGTAAGAAGCGTAAGACTAGTAATGAACACAGACAGGAAGATAAGGAACGACGGGAGGAGAGTAAATCTACTCCCGAGGTCTGTATCAAAATGGCTGAGCTATTCAACCAGATCAACAAGAGTAGCACTACGCTAGAGGGTTGGTCCGAGGGCGTCCTTTCAATTCTGTATAAGAATAAGGGCGAGAAAGTCGATCTAAAGAACTATCGCCCCTTGGCCCTAATGAATGTGGATTATAAGATCTATACGGAGATACTGATGCAAAGGCTTGTTACAGCGTTGTCTAAGGTAATTGGCCCCTATCAGACGGCGTTCCTGAAGGGAAGGCTAATTGACGACAACATACGTACGGTTCAATATCTAATCGATAGACACGCCCCCCGTCCAGGTAGGAGACCACCGTTAGATAACGAGGGGATAGCGATCCTCTTCCTAGACTAGGAGAAAGCCTACGATAGAGTGAGCTACGTCTTTCTATAGGAAACCCTTGCGAAGCTCGGGATACTAAAGGTCTTTATTGACTGGTTGAAAGTGCTGTATACCGATGCGAGAATCAGAGTGTATTTGAATAGTTACCTTAGCGAATTCATTACGGTGCTAGCGGGAGTGCGACAAGGCGACCTAATTAGCTGCCCGTTATTCATTGCTATGATAGAGAGTCTTGCGACCCTAATCAACTAGGATGACCGTATCTAGGGAGTAACGATCAGAGGCAGGTTAGTCAAAGTAGGGATGTACGCGGATGATACATAGATAATCTTACGCAACCAAAGCGAAGTTAATACGGTAATGGAAGACCTTATCCTATACAACAAGGCTTCGGGGGCGAAGATAAACTGGTCCAAATTATACCTATTAAAGGTAGGGAATGTAGACGTTAGCCTCCCCGGTGTCTAGGTAGTCTCGGTACTAACGCCCTACGCACACCTCGGCATACCGGTGGGCACCGATATTGATACACAAATTGAAGCCTTCTAGCAAAAGATAGTGCAGAAGTACGCTAACAGGGCAGACCAATAGTTAAAACTCTTCCTATTACTAAAGGGAAGAGTAATAGTAGCTAATACTATAATACACTCAATACCGAGATATGCCATTCGATTCCTACCCATGCCGGCGGACATAAAAAAGCAACTCAACAAAGAATATTATAGATTAGTATAGGACGACCGGGCAAGGGGTACGATAAAGTGTTTATACGTATATTATAAACGGAAGTTTGGAGGTATCGGTTGTCAAGACCTAGACACAATTATTGACGCATCAACCGCTGCCGTAGCGGTAAGAGCGTCAACACATCCAGAGCTAATATAGGTACGTATTGCAACGGAAATGCTGATAGATTGTACTCTAACAACGCCTATTAAGGCCGCGTTGAAATACCCTTGGTTCCAAGTGTAGTAGTCAACGGTAAAGACACCTCCTAGCGCCTTCGGCGTATACTAGCTAGCCTGGAGGAAACTCTATATAATACGCCTAACGGAGAGCATCTTCTACTTTAAGGACCCGACGGTACGCGTAGACATTTTAATGACCCCGATATTCTACTACCCGCTTGTAGGTAAGAAAGAGGATATAGGGCCCCCTAAATAGAACGCTAAAATCTAGCAACGGTTGTAGGAGGAAGGGACCAGATATATTAGAGATATTTAGGACCCCGAGACCCAAAATTTTATACTACCTACCGGTCTGACCGGCAATAAGGTAACGCGTACTAACTAGGCGCTAAAGCGATTCGTAACCGGACTCCCCGAACCCTATACTCGAGCGGCAAGCATAGAGGCAGTAGTAGGCGAGGCGTATTACTTTCCTCTATACCCTAGCGGAAGTTTGATTGCAGCAATTAGGTACACTACGCCTAGAGATAATAAGGAAGACGCGGACTTGTACCAAACCAAGTTCCGAACTATCTATTAGACCTACCTAAAGCGTAGGCTTAAGGAGGCGGACTTCAAGGACAAAGTAACACTAGTAATCGCGGTATATAATAGTCTTGTCCGAAACTAGCGAACACTACTAGATGCGGAGAGGTTGTAGAAAGGCGCAAGAGTACAGTTTGGCGTCCTAAAGACAGGAGACCTACTATAGCGACTCCTTTATAGACAAGTTCGTACCGGTACAGCACTCAACTGGATCCTAGAGGAACAGCAGTAGTACCCGGTCGACCGCTAGAACCTTACCTATAGCTACATTTGGATAGAGTGTAGCGTTGCTAAATCGGTTTAGACGGAAGTAAGGCTCATTTGGGCCCGTATTGCTAATTAGCAAAAATGCCCTAGCTTCTTCGAGTTTACGACGCTTAAGGAATTGATAGCTCTCCTACTCGTAAGTCTACCCCTATATAGAGTAGATAAGAGGCGATAGATAACTCTCTACTAAGTAGCATTCTGGTGCCTCTAGAAGTGCTACCTCTCGTACTCCTTTAGCGAGAAGGTTAACTACTAGGAACCAGGATTAGCAAAGAGCTACTATATAGAAACGATAAAGCGCTATATCTTTACCGATAGGGCGTCTGCCGTTTCAGAGGCGTATAATAGTAAACAGTATCCCCTAAGGACATTCAAAAAGCTCTAGGGAGAAGAGGCTAAGACGCTCAAGGTGTCTAAGGGCCCCCTCTGTCTCCGGCTGCTAGTATTGGATCCGCGGGCCGAGTTGGTACCATGGTTTCAGAGCGTCCAAGTATGATCTTATGTGTTCGCAACCCTGACGTATGCTCCAGCTAGTATACTGATTATGGGTTGTTGGGCCCCCTTGCCGGGGGCAATAGGCGTAAGTGGGCGTACGAAGGTTCGATTCCTTTACCGTGCTCCTGGGGGCAAGCCACCTCCGTCTAGGCCTCGGCCGAATAAATATAAACAATTTCACCGCACGAGGGCGTCTGGGTGACGACGAGGCGGTCCATTGCGAATCACTACCGGGCGACGTTCCCGTACAAGCCGGGTTCCCGAGCAGGTGGCGGCGCATGAGGCGGAATATGAGGAGGTACATGTATGATCGCTGCCGGACTTTTTTCGCTTTGCTTCTTCTTCTTCTTCTCTCTCTCTCTCTCTCTCTCTGTACATATCGTGGCACTACGGCTAGTGGGACAGTGGTCGTCAGATCAACTTGCTTCCCTTTTCATCTCTCTATACTCGGGCCTGTGCCGGATCTACACTCGTTCTACAGTCAACGCAAGGGAAGAAGGTACAGTTGCATCAGATGTTCGTTTCATCCCGTCTATGTTCACAAGTGGTACAACACACGATGCCGTGAGCAGCGTCTTCTCTGAGTATGGGCCTACTCGTCCTTGCCCTTGGGCGGTGATTGCACGAGACCCTTTCCTTTGTAATCCTCGCCGCCAATAAAGGTGATGGGCTCAATTTTGTTTTCCTGCAAAGAGAACCATATTATTAGCACTTCACTCGGTGTGTATCCACGTCTCCAAAGCCAATGTCTGGTATGCTTACCTTGAAGTACTCGTTCGAGGCCTCCTGCCATTCCTTGTTCAGTGTACTTGGCTTTCCACGTGCAAACAGTCGACTGATGCCAAATATGACACCAGCAACGAGAACACCAAGGACAGTGTAGCCAAAAACCTGCATGTTCTCGCCCGGAGGAGGCAGCGCACGAGGGCCGTGTGGGCCGAAAGCGATCCAGTAGGCTGCACATTGCCCCGTCAGTCATCTGTCTGTATGCCCGTCTGATCCCCGGTCCAAAATGCCCGTGGCAGCCATATACCGCGCATCTTGCTGTGCCGACCTGTGTTCCCCAGTGCTATTCCAACCGCCAGCACTTCTACGTCTAGCTACAATGTACGCGCCGGCCGAGCCAGCCAGCATGGGTTGTATCAGAAGAGGATCACATACCGGCCTTCTTTTCCTGTACCGTGAGCTCATTCCAGTCCACCTTCATACGGTCTCGCAGCGCCATCCAGAGCTCGGCCTGCTCTTGTGGTGGCATGGCCTCCCATCGCTTCTCAATGCCGGCCAAAGTCGGGTTGGAAATAGCGTGCGCATATCGCACTTGCTGGAGAGTGTGATTGCGCGCCGAGGACACACTGGTCAGGGATAGACGGAGAAGAGGTGTTGTTCGGAGCATTGCGGCGGCGGATGACGTTAGCGAGTCGACGAGAAGGAGAGTGTCTTCCTCTTGCAGGGGGCGGTGGCTGTACCCAGGGGCGGCGTGGGGGGTGGTGGTGGGAGGTGGTGGTGGGAGTGCGTGCTATCGTCGAGCAGACGTGCAGTTAGTTGGGCGAGTGCTGATGATGATCGAGGTTTAACTTTCATCGCAGCGCTCAATGGCTTGGCAGATTGACCTCTAGCAGCTCCGGCTCTTTCCGCCTTCCGCCTTCCGCCTCGTTCGTCGACGACTGAGTGATTCCTAAAGTACTACAGTGACGACAGCCTCTACAGGTACATCATCATACATCATGTATGCTGTCTCGGACTCGTCACGACATCACCTCCGCTACATGTAGCTACATGGACACGCCAAGAATCATATCGCGAGCCAGAGGGGGATTGTGATGGATCTACATATGTACATGTGCTGGAGCAGACAGGCCTCTGGAACGATACGTCCAATCGCACCATCACTGACGGGCTCATCGAAGCACCACTCACGAGACAGATCGGGACATGTCTGGTGGCCTGGGCAATGGGGACAATGCGCTGCGAAGACACACATTTCGAGGCCGACGACTCGCACCCACTCCCCCGTCAGTTCCAAAACCACTCGCTTTCAAGACCACGAAGATCGAACGCAGGCCACTGAGATGCACGGACACTCTGGACCATTGGAATGGGGCGGCGCTGGGTGACGCAACTGAGTTCTGATATATCTCATATATCTCATATATTTATATATGGCGGTCCACAAGAGCGACAAGACTATGTCCACATTCGCCATGAGACGACATCTGAATTGCAGCTTAATAGATCTGGGATCTGGAAGCTAGCGGTGTTCAATTATGGCTTCCAGCAATTAAGCACCTCGAGTACGCCGCCCATACCATCCTCCTTCAGGATCTCCTTAAAATGAACCCGCACTCATTCAATGAGATATCTCCAGTTCGCACGATGGGCGGCCGCTTCGGGTCTATGTCTGAGTTGAGAACGCCTGTAATATTAAAGTTCAGGGGAGCATCGGGTTGGCAGACATGGATGCCAGGACATGAAACAGAAGCGCTGAACCGGTAGTCGAGATCCAGCCCTAGGAAGTTATGCATGCCTCTGCCGCCGGCGGGCTCTCTCTCTCCGATGAGCTTGCTCTTTGCGAACGATTATGGTTACCCTGTGCCTCGCGCCGTCTCTGAGCTGCAGATCTGGACGGAAACCATCAGCGCCATCTCGCAAGTTAGTTAGCATCTAGGGTATGCAATCTCACCGCGTCCACCTGGCCTTTGGCCCCCCCCCAAAAGGACACAGCAAGGCATGTGCATCACATTTTCGAAGTTTCCGAGACCGTAGCAGAATGGTACGACTTCGACTCTGATGGTCGCAACTCTTTAAGTGGTACAAAGTGCTAAATTGGACCATCAGCCCAGTTCCTCAGTTATGACCCGAGAGCCTTTGCCGCGTACCTCCGTATCAGTGCTCTTCCCAACATCCTGAGAAATGGCGATGGTGCCTGTCTCGCTGCTTAGTGTCCTACTCAGAGTGTTCGGCTGCAGAGACCTCATCCAAATAGACGTACGACCAGATAATTGCATCGAGCTGTTGCCAGTGGCAGAGGCCGAGCCTTGCGTGCTTCCTATCAATCTCGGCGAGAAGCGACGCTGCTAGGGTGTTAGCTATACTTGTGCAGTTTCGTCCGTTCGTATGTTCTCCATAGGACAGGGCGACTCACAATCACCTGGCGAATCGCGGGCATGCAAGCGCACACGATCGAAAGCTGGAGTTCCAATTTGGACTAGGCGTCTGTTAGAGATGCATTTCGAAAGTGTCGCTCTATACCGTGGTGGAAAACTTACCCAGAGTCCTGGTTCGACTCTGACATAAGTGAAGTTGCCGTTCTTTCCATAGCCAACAATGGCACGCAGGCGCAGGATACTAGTGATGGTGACAAAAAAGCCCATTCCGAACATGAGCATCACCAGGAGTTTCTTCCGGGTATTGAGATTCATCTTCCATAGCTGGGCTATTGGGAGGCCAAGCACCACGAAGTCGAGAAAGATGTTGATGATGGCACTGTTGCACGTGTCAATTACCACCGCCAGCACGAATCATGTCGAGTGAACATACGCAGACCAGACGATGGGATTGATGGGCAGACACGTTCCCTCGTGCTCCCCATCCCACTGAGTCCTATCCCATGTCAGCAATCTTCTCAGCGATGCCGGTGTGCAACTCTCCAGTGCTTACCAGGTGTACGACATTGGCCGACATTGGCACATGACCACAATGAAGTAGCAGATGACAAACAAGACGTTCATCCCAATTACGACATAGGTGATTTTCCGGAATTTATCAGAGGAGAAGAAGCGCAAGTAGGTTAACAGGAGTGAAATCTTCACCATTCCGAGGCCGAACACGTAGATGATCTCGTCCGCCCACATCAACTACACGAGGCAACAACATCAGCTAGCACCACGCAATGCTCGCGAGAGCCCACTTACCTTGACCATAGGGCTGAGGTTTTGAAAGGGAACCGTCCAGACATCTCTTCCGCTGCCCCGGTGGTCAGCATGGTAGTAGGTCGCGGGATCCAATGACGGGATTCAACTTACTATCCAAGCCGTGTCACTGCAAGATCTTGTTAGCATGTTGTTGTTGTTGAAGAGACCATGGAACTTGATACGCACATGGCACTGAGATGATGCTAAACCCGATCACGAAGAGCAATGCAATTGTTACCGCAGCGTCGTCCCACCACAGCTCGTGCGAGACCATGGGGTCGCCTCCGATCTGTATGTGTATCTTGGAAATCATCCGGACACCCCACGCCACAATGGCAAAGATGACACCTCCTACGCCGGAGCCATAGGCCAGGTCGGACTGATCGCGGATCGGTTGTTCACAGATGGTGTCGGAGATGTTCTTGGTGGCTGGAGAGGATGGTCAGTCAGTATAGCCATGATGATATATTCCGGCAAGGGACAACTGACAGAGGGTCTGCTTAACGGTGCAGGTGCCGGCCATGCACATGGCCACTTGACCAGATATGGTGGCATTGGTGCAGATGCAAGGCGTGTCATCAAATGAGCAGGGCGAAGCCGCGACAGCTCCTTCAATGCAGACCAACTTGAGTACGAGTTAGAGAGATATATCCTCCTGTCGACACGCAAATGCCTGATGGATACGTCGGGGTCCATACGCACCCCGCACTTTGGCATGGTGGCCAATAACTTGAGAGCTGCCGCCTTCTTTGCCTGTAGAGTGAGCAATTCCTGCGAGGCAGAGGGAGACCCTTCGTCAATAGCAGCAAGAGCCTCTGCATATCGGATTGTGAGCTCGGATGGAGTGGCTGCAGACAGCATGACTCCAGCCAGCAAGCCGATCAATGTCCAAAAGGGCCGCATCGTGCACGTCTCTGCGCGGTTCCACAGACGCCGTACGCTCGATCGACGTGGTATCGGTAAGAGAAGAAGAGGACGGGTTGTTGGGTGCGAGGTGGATAGAATGGACCAGGCAGTCGACAGGAAGAGGCGGCGTCACAGATAAATGGCGTCTTGGAAAATGTACTGTTGTAGTAGTAATACGATAGAAAAAAAAGAAAAGGATGGCGGGTTTTTGTGTGTTTGTTTCAGGAGCAGCTGCAACATATGGTTGCCATTGACGAGAGAGAGAGAGAAAAAGAGACAGAGAGAGATAGGAGACAGATGAGGAGAATGGTGTATGTAGCTCTCTTGGCTTTCAACAATCAATGAATGAACAAGCAAACCAAACCCGGCAACAAGTGGGTGCGAACATGTTGTCTTAGCCCCCCTGCAAATGTCCAAATGCTGGACTGTGGACCACTATGTGATACAGCCGTCGATGCTCAAGCCTCAAGTTATACTGGTACGAAACCTTACTCTCTCTCCCTCTCTCTGTCTGTCCCCCTCTCTTATACACACACACACACACACAGAGAGAGAGAGAGAACCTAAAAAAAACAAAAAAGAATCGACAGTGTGCATGCACAATTACCCCCCCTCCCCCTAGCATTCTAATGCAATCTGCTAGCAGAGGGATCCTTGCAAGGCGATGGCGGCAACGAAGTGAAACTGTATTTTTTTTCTTTGACGCGCTTGGGAAGACCCATGTCATTGGCAGCCTGGTAGAAAAATATGTACAAGAAAAGAAAAAGAAAAGAAAAGTAGGGGCTATATCCTTGGGCTGCTGCTGTGTATACTGTATAGGAGGTATTAGGTATGTATGTATGTATTGTATGTATGTACTGGATGTATGTACTGGATGTACCGGCCTGCTGGAAATAGCACGTATAAGGAGGTATTAGGTATGTACAGTATAGGTGTGTATGGTTTTGTGGTTTATTATGAGAGAGGTCTGAGAGAGAGGGAGAGAGAGGCCTTTGCAACAACTCAACTTTCCTCCCCCTATTTATGATGATAATAATTAACAACGACCGTCAACATTGACTCTTTCAAGTCAAACCTACTCACACTACTGCGACGGTATTCTTCTTTCCTTTACCCTTCGTTTCTTCTTGTCCACTTTCTTTCTTTCTCTCCTTCGGAAAAAACAACTCTCTCTCGATCCGAGTGAATATGCACTCCTTCATAACGATCGCCGCAGTCCCCACCCAAAAGGAGACTTGGCAGGTACAGTCGTCGTCGTCGTCGTCTGGGATGTCCTCTTCGTGTAGGACTGGACTGGACTGGACTGGACTTGTCGCTTACGGTATGTACATTGTACACATATATAATGACAGGAAGTTGCAAAGCAGACGGACGGACGGACGCGGGAAGAAAGGAAAGAAAAATTGACGATCCTAGATTTCGGATTTCGCCAGCAAGGATTTGAATGTGCTGCCAAGTGCATAATCACAAGAAAAGAAAGCAAAAAAGAGTTTTAAATGGGCGGCGAGCTTGGCGGGGCTCGATCGTCAGGAACAGACAGCCGAGAATCGAGATGGAGTTTAGTTGCCTCGTCTTTTTTTTCTTTTTATTCTGGCGATAAGAGTTGACTCGGTTGAGTGAGCTGAGGTGAGTGATGATTGAATTTCTTCGTTGGCGATGATAACAAACAGACCAACAAACAATCCAAACCAAACTATTCAAATGCATAAATACCTTGGCAATGTAGCTCTCTCTCTCTCTCTCCAACCCCTCTCGGGGAAAAGGGTATAGTGTACGAGTCAAGTCCAGTCCAGTCCAGTAAGAAAGAAAGAAAAAGAAAAAACAAAAAGAGGAGAAAACTCGCCAAGTAATGTCCTACGTAGAACTAAATCCCCTTTCCCCGTTCCCCGTTCCTGCGAACTGTGCACCCGAAAAACCCGCTATCTCTTCTTCTTCACAAGGGGGGACCTCCCTGGTAATTATGTATATCCAACCACAAAAAAAGCAAAATTACAAACATTATCACACC